>CM034360.1:36486405-36541667 GCA_019925275.1 Mytilus edulis
TAAATTCAGCATATCAAAGAACCCCAAGGATTCAATTTTTGTTAAAATCAAACTAAGTTTAATTTTGGACCCTTTGGACCTTAATGTAGACCAATTTGAAAACAGCACCAAAAATTAAGAATCTACATACACAGTTAGATTCGGCATATCAAAGAACCCCAATTATTCAATTTTTGATGAAATCACACAAAGTTCAATTTTGGACCCTTTGGGCCCCTTATTCCTAAACTGTTAGGACCAAAACTCCCAAAATCAAACCCAACCTTCCTTTTATGGTCATAAACCTTGTGTTTAAATTTCATAGATTTCTATTTACTTATACTAAAGTTATGGTGCAAAAACCAAAAATAATGCTTATTTGGGCCCCTTTTTGGCCCCTAATTCATAAACTGTTGTGACCTCAACTCCAAAAATCAATCCCAACCTTCCTTTTGTGGTCATAAACCTTGTGCTAAAATTTCATTGATTTGTATTTACTTATACTAAAGTTATTGTGCGAAAACCAAGAATAATGCTTATTTGGGCCCTTTTTTGACCCTTAATTCCTAAACTGTTGAAACCAAAACCCCCAAAATCAATCCCAACCTTCCTTTTGTGGTCATAAACCTTGTGTCAAAATTTCATAGATTTCTATTCACTTAAACTAAAGTTATAGTGCGAAAACCAAGAAAATGCTTATTTGGGCCCTTTTTGGTCCCTTATTCCTAAAATGTTGGGACCAAAACTCCCAAAATCAATCCCAACCTTCCTTTTGTGGTCATAAACCTTGTGTTAAAATTTCATTGATTTCTATTCGTGCGAAAACTAAAAGTATTCGGACGACGACGACGCCAACGTGATAGCAATATACGACGAAAAATTTTTCAAATTTTGCGGTCGTATAAAAATAAATAAGCCAATCAGAGCGTTCTCCATATCATGGTGTTTAGATCGCAAGAACCACAACTATTATAACTGCTTATAGAGGACAATTATTTTTCGCGTTTATCTACATGTAAACTACGATTATACTACTTTAATATATAGAGACTCTCTGTATTCTGACTACTGTTTTCTTTGAAATGTTTACTATTTAAGGGGTCATACCAGTTGTATATATATTAAAATAAGTAAAACATTTGACACAAGTACAACTAATCGTATGATGGATAACAAAAATGGAAAACAAAATAAGCCATTCTGAGCGTTCTCAATATCATGGTGTCTAGATCGCAAGAATCACAACTATTATATCTCCTTAGAGAGGACAATTATTTTTCGCGTTTCATATCATGGTGTTTAGATCGCAAGAACCACAACTATTATACCTCCTTAGAGAAGACAATTATTTTTCGCGTTTATCTACATGTAAACTACGATTATACTACTTTAATATATAGAGACTGTCTGTATTCTGTCAGGGACTTTCTATGTTAGTATGTTAGTATGTTAGTATAGAAAGTCGACCCTGATTCTGTCTACTGTTTTCTTTGAAATTTTTACTATTTAAGGGTCATACCACTTGCATATACGATTATACTACTTTAATATAAAGAGACTGTCTGTATTCTGTCAGGGACTTTCTATGTTAGTATGTTAGTATGTTAGTGTAGAAAGTCGACCCTGATTCTGTCTACTGTTTTCTTTGAAATTTTTACTATTTAAGGGGTCATACCACTTGCATATGCATGTATATTAAAATAAGTAAAACATGCTCAACTTCATCTAAAACTACTTCGACCAAAAACTTGAACCTGAAGCGGGACAGACTTGGACGGACGAACGAACGAACGAACGGATGTACAGACTAGAAAACATAATGCCCATAAATGGGGCATAACAATTTATTGTTGAAAGGGAAAATAGTGATTTGGCAAAAGTGAAAGTAAGGTAGAGATTAGAAGTAGGCAGGACCTTTTCCGGGGCGTCGTGATCGTGTGTTTTTAAGCTCGGGATTTGGGGATTGATCCTTACAGGATCCGGGAATATATTTTTTCGATTTCGGGATATGCATGTCTTTAAATTCTGCATCTCGGGATTTCATGGTATTAAGCCCGGGATTTAGGGATCAGGACCCGTCCGACCACCCCTCAAATTAGCCTTAGTCATTTATACATGATTCATATCCTACCATTGGCATGTTAATAAGGCTCTCAAAAGAAAAAGAAAACACTGATGGATTGTCCTAGAAGTATATTTTATTAGACTAATAATGGTCTATATATAAGCAGTTACATTTATTGCATGTTTGAAACGGTGCAAATTGTTAATTTGGTTTGACTTTTACCAAAAGAAGTATTGTAGCAAAGGAGAAGAATAATTGTGGTCTGAGGCCAGACACACGAAAATAATTGAATTTAACAGAAAGGAAACAAATATCGGACTTTGGAAAAAGGGAGAGCGCTTTTGATACCTTTTATGAAATTCTCCATACATAATATCTTTTACAAAAAATCATTCTACAACAGTCTACAAGCTGTATATGCCTGCAATTTCGCGGGTGTGTTCTAGTGTATTATAATTTCAAATAGTTCAATGAAAAAATTACCACAATTATTTATACAATTTAATTTAAACTGTAATTGTACTGCTCCTCGGGGCGTCTTGATTGACAAATAAAAATTGTTGTTGTTGTTGTTGTACAGGTGAATAATGATTCTATAAAAGTCATCCCTTAACGTGTTAGTTGATCTGTAAAATATCAACTTAGATATCAAGTTATCTTTATTAAGAGGCACTAAGATGCTTGTATTGGTCAATTTATCACCTAGAGAATTTGAATAATTTTATGGCTGTAAAGTTCAAGAATTCGCAAAACTTTATCACAAGAGGAAGTTTGTAATATATCTGTATATAATTTATAACTCAACAATTAAAAGAATTATACAAAGTGCAAAAGTTAATTGATATTGAAGAATATTAAAAACTGTTTTTTGGGGTTTTTTTTTTAAAAGACTGATTGAACAACTGTAATAGAAAAGCAAGGACATGGGGTTTCCTCCCATGACACAAAATCACTACATGAACAGCAAAAACCACAGAGCAAAATAAGCTCTCAACTCATTGCAAGTTCAAGAAGGCTTCTAGCTTTGGCTTGAGCAAAAATTATTTGGAACTTTAGGCTTTGTTAGATGTAACCCCACCAAATCGGGCCAGTTTCAATCCTTCTAGCCAAATGAGTGATACAATACAGATTTGTTTACAATAACATTACCATGTCTTTTAAATCTTTTCCTGACATTATCTCTGAGAGCATTGTCTCTCTGTTCCTTCATATCTCCCATCACCTTGGTCTGTAAGCTCAACTGTTCTGATAACGCTGCAACCTGCTGCTTTAAATCATCTATTTCTTCCTTGGCCTTCACTAGTTCCTCCTGAAAAACATTTGAAAAATGATAAAATATACACAATTTTATAGTGAGAACGCTTCTTATGCTATATTCCATTAAAAGTTTAAATATGGCCCTATAATAACCCAACATTCTATATGCTCATTTTGGTCTTTCAGAATTAAATTCTGCCCTGAAAGAAATGAAAATTCAAGGTTTGCAACACATTTGTAGTAGTAAAATAACCTTAATTAAGTGACAATTTCTAAGAACAATGACTTTATAGGTAGACACAAAACAAAAAGTAAAATAACAAAAATACAGAACTCTGAGGAAAATTCAAAATTGAAAGTCCCTTATAATCAAATGGCAAAATCAAGAGCTCCAACAGCTGTCATATTCCTGACTTGGTACAGGCATTTTCTGATGAAGAAAATTTATGGATTAAATCTGGTTTTATAGCTAGCTATACCTCTCACTTGTATGACAGTCACATAAAGTATTATTTTGAGGGAAGTATTTCACTAAACATTGTTGTGAAATTCCCAAACTATTTTGTATAAATTTGTTAGCTGCTAATTATCTAACTTGATAACAATTTTATGTTTACACTTGAAGATAGCTTCTATGTTCTCCCTACCTGCATTGTAAATTTCTCCTTCAACTCATCAAGGTCATCATCAGACAGACTACATGGTATGTCTTCTGGGTCTTTATCTTTCATTTCTGTCAGAACATGCTTCAATTTCTCCCATTTGTCTTCTTCTGACATATTTCTACAATAAAAATTACGATTTTTGACATGCTGTCCTTCAAAAACAAAACCATACTTTTCAAAAACAAAACCATACTTTTCAAAACGTCACCTAAATAATTTACATACATGTGTTAGCTTGCTGTTCGGTTTGAGCCAAGGCTCTGTGTTGAAAACTACTTTGACCTATAATGGTTTACTTTAACAAATTGTGACTTGGATGGAGAGTTGTCTAATTGGCACCCATACATCTTCTTATGTATATGTAAAGAAATGGTATAACCAAACTAGAGGCTCTCAAGAGCCTGTGTCGCTCACCTTGGTCTATGTGCATATTAAACAATGGACACAGATAAATTCATGACAAAATTGTGTTTTGGTGATCATGATGTGTTTGTAGATCTTACTTTACTGGACATTCTTCTTGCTACAATTATCTCTATCTATAATGAACTTGGCCCAGCAATTACAGTGGAAAATATATTCTAAAAATTTACAAAAATTTATGAAAATTGTTAAAAAATTACTATAAAGGGCAATAACTCCTTAAGGGGTAAACTGACAATTTTGGTCATGTTGATTTATTTGTAGATCTTACTTTGCTGAACATTATTGCTGTTTACAGTTTATCTCTATCTATTATAATATTCAAGATAATAACCAAAAACTACAAAAATTTCCTTAAAATTACTAATTCTGGGGCAGCAACAGGTTGTCTGTTTTGTCTGAAAATTTCAGGGCCAGATGAGCTAAAAAGCAAAAATTAATGAAGGCTTCATTAAAGAGTTGTGATGGTCATGCAGTGAAGTCTGTTGGTGTTCAGTTGTTTGTATTTATTCCTTCAGTCTAATCCCACTGTGTTTAAGGACTGAGTATATACAAAGTAAATGTACAACATCCTATTGTTACAATAACTGTAATACCAAAACTATGTGTTTACCATCCCCACTCACAAGATTACATTTTCTTGATCAGAGAACCATGATTTCTGGGTCAAAACTATAGAATATATATTTAAATGTTTACAATATAATGTATGATGAGCATGTGAAATCAGTCTCAAGTAGATTTTACCATCACTGGATGGTAACTTACATGAGTATCATGCAGATGACACACATGGAGCAGGTTCTGCTTGCCCTTAGGGAGAACTTAAGATCACCCCTAGTTTTTTTTAGAGAAGTTTGCATTGCTCAGTCTATAGTTTTCTATGTTGTATGTTTTTGACTGTTTTTTTGTCTTTTCATCTACTTTTTTTGTCAAGGCGTAGTCAGTTTGTCTGTGATTTCTGAGTTTTATATCCATTTAGTATTTTCAAACTCTCGGTTTTTTTTACAAAATTTAACCTCATACAGGATAGAGAAACTGACTGGAAAACACAATGTGCCCCTATTGTGTCAAATATACCTACATGTGTTCTTGAGAGACAACTAGATACAGTTCTTGGCTATCATTCAGGACACTTTGTAAAAATCTGTCATCAATTAACTGACTTGCTAAATACCCATTCATCTCAAGAACTCTGAAAAATTATATTAAGAATTTTAAAACATATTTTTCACAAATGTTGAAACATAAAAATATCATATGTGGTTATTAAACAAAATAAATTAATGTGATATAAAACATGTAAATGTGTCGTGAACGAAATTTACACTGATGTGACTAGGGTATAGATATATGGTCATCCATGGACTGCTTGTGTTTGGCAGTAAAGTTGGGTGTTCATGATTTGGCTGTTCTGAAACCATGGAATGGAGATTTTTAAAATCGTAGGCCTCATATAAAGAGAGTGCCACACTCTTTGCACTTTAAAGAATCCTTGTAGCAACTCTCTAAGTGTTCTCTACAAATGCAGGTGGCCTATTAGAAAGCAATAAATTCTGCCACTATATTACAAACCCTCAGTTTCGGAATTTCCTACTGTTTATCCAGTTCAACCTATACTGTCCTACAGAACCCAACAATGGTATTTATTATTATTTCGCGTCCTGAATATTCATTAAATATTTGCCACAGGACATTAAAATAAAAACAACAAATATACCTGAATTATATTACAAATCTTAATATTTTCTGTTTTCCATATCCAAAATAAATAAGAAGTAGAATGAGCTACTAATCACTAGTTTCTACACCGGCTCTTGTTTTTGAGTGAAAGTGAATAGTATATTCCAAAATATATAAAAAAAGCTCTTATTTGAAGAGGAAAACGCAACAGAAACATATAACAGACAGACAACTAGACTGATAGAGGTTAACCAGTATACCCCACTCTGTTGGAAGGTTTATGAGGAAAGGATTTCACTTTTTGATAAACCAAGATATTTTTGGGGGCATGAAATATGGTAGACTTCTATAAATATTAAAATTAGCTCTAACAATTTAACTCCTGAATCTACGAAACCTAAATGCTTTTTTATTCTGTTGCATTTATTATTGTTTAATATATGGTACTTGAGGAATATATAGATACTGTTATTCCAAAAATTATTGTGCGGTTTTTATTTATGCCACTGAGTGAGTATAGCAATAATAAGAACTAGCATTCTGATATCTGCATATTTCTGTAACCAGATTAACCTGAAATTGAAATAAACAATCTTTCATTCTTACCCATTCTCAAAAAATTACAATAATAAATGCACACAATAATTTCTGAATTTACAGGATATAAATAGGAACATATTGTGTGTCATACCTGCAACCTAACAGTGAATCTAGGTTGTCTTCACATTTAACAACTATCAGGTTACCAGAAGAGTCTGTGTGTAGAGTCAAGCCAAACAAATTGCCATATTTCTGGATACAGACACACTTGACTTCCTGTCTCTCCTGATTCCCAAGAAGTTCAAACAGAGTACATTTGCTGGTAGCTTGTTTCTTCTATATAGTTATGATAATAAATAAGAATAATTTGTTAAGACAAAAATGTAAACATGGTAAAAAATGAAAAATGCTCCAAATATTCAAGGAACACAAATTTTGGAATTTCTTAGACGGTGATCTCCATTCATGCCTTTGTTTACGTAAATTCTGAATTTTATAACCAATTTTAAATTTCTTTTGTTTTTATAACAGTTAAAATTTCACACAATAAAAAATTGAAAAACAACATACCTTCCTAGGAGGCTTTTCTAATGTTTTCACTTTCCTTTGTCTCAACCTTCAATACAAAATGTCATTAATGTATGTGTATTTTTGATGGATTCTGAATAAATCTTTAAGAAACTTTCAATTTTTTTAACACAACTCATATACAATAGTAGTACATTGTTGGAAAATGTTTTAAGCGCTATAAACAGGAAATTCTTTTTTTATCACTTTATAATAATCCTGTATTGATATTTAAAAATAAATACTTTTTACACTTGTATAGATAAAAAATTAATCTAAAAATTTATAAAAACAAAAGTTTTTTGTACCCTGATAATGTCTCTGACATGACGGTTGGATCTGAACATTTCCGTAACTTTGCAAGCGGTGAAGAGACAACTGAAGATGGCGATGTAGATGGTGTGGAATTATGGGATGGCAGGAAAATGACTGGTGATCTTCTAGCTTCTTTTGAGATTTGTCGGGCAGCCATGTATTTTTCACGGTCTAATGGTGACGTGAATTGTTGCAGATTGTCTTGTTCCTTTGATTCCAATCGTAAGAGTTCATAAACATGTGATAACAATAGTTCCTTGTCACTTACACTTATATGGTCATAGTTATCTACAAAGAAGATTGAAATCGTGTGATTATTATATCTCCTCATAGTCTCTTTTGATTTACATTCCATTTTTCCAAAAAATATGCAATTTTTTTCTGTTTTTTTAATTCGATAAATTGTCAAAGTGTCTTTTGATTTACATTTTTTGGCTCAATAAACAAAATTAAAAAAGAAAATTAGTTAATCAGCAGTAATGGAGGCTAATAACAATTTCATTTATCTATAAAAGTTTTAGTTTACCTAAAAATGGAAGTCTGATTTCTGCCAGGTCTTCTCCTTTTACATGGTGTCCTACAATACAAGGACAAATAAAATATTGTTAACATAGTAGCCATAACTAAAGAAATTTGCATATATATCGAGACTAATATTCCCAGTATATGTATTTTAATTGCTGCTGTAAAATTCAGAATGTAGCCAATGACATGTTTGGCTTTATTCTGTATCAATGTTAAACATGTTAAAGGTCAATAAACTTTTTCAGGGTCAATGACCTTATCTTATTGACAAATCAATTTCCTATAACACATCAGCACACTTAGTTTTGTCAGGCTGTGTTTGATAAGTCTAAGTTCTCCATTGAACAGTACAAAAGTTATGTGCAGGACATGAATCAGACAAGGTTTAACTATCCTGAGGGTCAATGTTCATAGTCAAGGTCAAATTTCTTGGCATCCCCCAGCCTATGATGCAGCTGAATACCAAGTTTGGTAACCACTGTTTCATAGAATAAAAGTTATGAGTCACAAATTGGAGAAGGATCAACCTTAAATGAGAGTGACCTGACTTTGGTTAATGACATCCCACAGCCAATAATACATCTGCATACCAAGATTGATCAACCTCAACTCAATGGTACAAAAGTTATGCACTGAATACAAATCTGTAATGGACGGACAGACAGACAACCCTACCATTATATACCCTTCCAGTCAGAGAGCATTGGTTATAATAACGGATTTAAATTGTAATAAGGATGTCTTCAATCAGTAGTCATTTATTAAAAAATAGCATGTGATGATTTTATAATAGCAATATGAAACATGTTTTTTTTTCAAACACAGGATATATGATCCCTAGGTCTAATTTTTTGGTTTTATTTATATAATTTACCAGGCTAAGACAAATTCAAATAACTAATAATTCAATATAATGGTATATCTTTTAATAAGGTTCATTTCCAACTTACTTTGGAATGTTAAAATGAATTTGTGGAGTCCTTCTTTCTCTAGCCATCGTATCACATCTGATGTGGTCCACTGTCGTAACTGTAATTAAATAGAAAATTTTACATTCAATAAATATATATAGCATGGACTTATTTATATTTACAAAACAGTAAGAAAAATGTTACGGTTAAATGTGTGCACAAAACACATATCAAGTAAGCATGGTAAGGATTAAACAGGTTTTTTTTCCTAAGGTTGTTGATGTGTAAAGTAGACCTATCAACTCACAACTTGAATAAAACTCAAAGAGACTAATTGAGACAGAAATTTAACAACTATGGGTCACTGTACGGCCTTCAACAATAAGCAAAACCCATACCGCATAGTCAACTATAATCAAAGCCTTAAAGGCTGTAAAAGCAATTGCTGTCATGTTAATGTTTGGGGACTTATATATAATAATTAAACCTGACATGAGTTTTGTCTAGTTAGAAGTAAGAAGGTTTTAACTTTATATAAATAAAAGACTTTAGCAGAAAGTCATTTTTAATATGTTTTATATTTCACAAGGAGAAAACACGTTTACCAGGCTAAAGTTGGGGTCAAATATACATGTGCTGAAACATAGAACTCAAAAAGAAATCATCATGGATTATCCCCTGGTAGTGTTTGTAACTGGGCAATAATTTCCTTTATTGATTTAATTTTAACAATTTTCATTATTAATTTATATTTAACCATTAACACAAATGATTAAGTTAAAACATTTCAACTTTCCAGACGCAAATGTTAAAAAACGGGAAAGAAATAAAATATCTTACAAGACATAAACATGTAAAGAATAAATGTATATTTCAGCTTAATAAAAATATTTTCATAATGGTACTTTGTCATCATTTTTAAAACTAAGTTCCAAACATTATTGCTCAGTTGATATACATGTATGTCCTTCTGATGCGGTACGAGCACAGGCACTTGTTTCTATCCAAAATAGTTTTATATGGATAGTCGACCTTCCTATGGATAGAAACAAGTGCATGTGGGTACGAGATAACTATAATTATCATGCAATCCCGAAAAGGGGGGTCATCACAGACAAACATGACATTAAATCGTTATCACTGAACTAGTATATGTATTGTTTAGGGCCAGTTGAAGGACGCCTCCGGGTGCGGGAATTTTTCGCTGCATTGAAGACCTGTTGGTGACCTTCTGCTGTTGTATGTTTTTCTATGGTCGGGTTGTTGTCTCTTTGACACATTCCCCATTTCCATTCTCAATTTTATTAAACGAACAAGAACAAACAGCTCTACGTTGCTTTGACATTTATCAATTTTCAGGAAACATTGCGAAAAATGATCTTCAATATTTCGAAAACATGTGAAATAAAATTGCTAACACGGTGGACCGTCGAGTGTCAACAAACGTAGTAGACTTGTTCACTGAAAAGACGAGGATAATGGTTTCATCTGACATTTGTTATGCATACCCAGTTTTGATCATGATATTTAAAAAGACGTACTTTTTTTCAATCTATGTAACTAGAAAATTCCAAATTGAAATATCTCTTCATCTGGACCGACTTGGCATCTACTACGTTTGGACGGGTCCATTTCATTAGTAAGGTGATCGATAAATATTACGGAGTTTTGACAGAAAAGGAAAACGAACTTATTGTTATGTGTTTTCAACAAGGGTTTCGTTCCTCTAAATTATTTGCGCAAACAAAGTTGTCTATTTTTAGATTACAGGTAATCATTTGACACTACGCATTAACCTGTGTAGTGATTTTGATTTTACGATAAATGTATGAATGAACGATAATTTTATGAATGAACAAGAGCACCTGACCTCTTAAAGAAACACAAATTAAACATATAAAACCGTATTTAATAGGAGATAATTCAGTTAAATTTTCAATACTAAATCAACAACTGAAATGAATCCATATTTTGTTGAAACATCGTACGAACGGCGGAAAACGGAATCGCAGTTATAAAAATGTACTTTTTTTCACTCAGACTTCTATGTTATTTGATAGTCAAACGGTTGACCCTTTAAATACAAAAATACATCTACAAGAACATATTCTGAAACTTCTTAAATCCACTAACATTTTTTTAAAGTTTCAAGCTATGTATTGCATTAGAAAACATACATAGGTGTTAAAGAAAGACAGACCAGGAGCCTGTTTAACAAAATACTATGGCTTGATATGGGCAGAGTCTCTGATCTGGGTCACAAAGATGGCCATACGCGATAGCATAAAAGCAATTGCTTTAAAAACTATGATGACCACCTATAGTTATTTATGGCAACACAAATTCTCTTTTTAATATACAATGTAACAGAAAGAATCTTGTCTTGTGTCCTTACCTGTCTGACAATAGTAGGCTCTCTTCTCAAGCCTTTCTTTATTGTTCCACCTAAAAAAAAGAAGATTTAAATAAATTTCAACGATCAGTCAAGTTTTTTAAGTATTTGTCTGAATAAAATAAATCATTAACTGACTATGCTAATAAAATTGAGAATGGAAATGGGGAATGTGCCAAAGAGACAACAACCCGACCATAGAGCAGACAACAGCAGAAGGTCACCAACAGGTCTTCAATGCAACAAGAAATTCTCGCATACAAGAAACTAAAAGTTAAAATAATACGACTAACAAAGGCCAGAGGCTCCTGACTTGGGACAGGCGCAAAAATGTGGCGGAGTTAAACATGTTTGTGAGATCTCAACCCTCCCCCATACCTCTAGCCAATGCAGAAAAGTAAATGCATAACAATACGCACATTAAAATTCAGTTCAAGAGAAGTCCGGGTCTGATGTCAGAAGATGTAACCAAAGAAAATAAACAAGATAATATGTCTTATGATTAAGGAAAACATTGTATTTCCAAAGCATTCTGTTAGGCTAGCCTATTTTCCCTAACACATACACATTTTTCAAATCATAAAAGTAACATGAAGATTATTCGCCATTATAAAAATAAGCTTAACTTCAATACCCTGACATCAAAACAGAACTTTACACAGGTAAGGTGGCCAACTGACAGATGTGATTTACCTTCTCAATATTGAACTATAGTATTAAACTGAGAAAGGAAATGGAGAATGTGTCAAATCGACACCAACCTAACCATAGAGCAGACAACAGCTGAAGGCCACCAATGGGTCTTCAATATAGCGAGAAACTCCCGCACCCAGAGGCGTCCTTCAGCTGGCCCCTTAAAAAATAAGTATACTAGTTAAGTGATAATGGACATAATACTAAACTACGAATTATATATTCACAAGAAACTAAAATTAAAAATCATACAAGACTAACAAAGGCCAGAGGCTCCTGACTTGGGACATGTGCAAAATTGCGGCAGGGTTAAACATGTTTATGAGATCTCAACTTTCCCCCTACACCTCTTGCCAATGTAGAAAAAGTAAACACATAACAATATGCACATTAAAATTCAGTTCAAGAGAAGTCGGAGTCCGATGTCAGAAGATGTAACAAAAGAAAATAAACAAAATGACAATAATACATAAATAACAACAGACTACTAGCAGTTAACTGACATGCCAGCTCCAGACCTCAATTAAATTATTATACATGTAATTATCGCTATTTTACGAAATTTTCCTTTGATCTTGTTGACTGATATTTCCTTTCTCAGCAGAATCGAGTGATATGAAAAATTATCACTAGAAACAAAGTGTGCATGTGGCATTATCAATGAAATTGAAAACCTTGTCATAAGTAAAATAGAGATAAACAGATTATCATTGGTCATCTCAACTTGATTGCTTTTCTCACTTTTGCCGTCCCGGCTCAAGCCAGAAAAACAATATTGTTGAGATGATCAACAATAATCTATAATTAAATAATAAAGTAAACATGGTTTTCAAATCTCTTTTGATTCAGATTATGTATAATTCAATGCATTTACTATTTGATTTGTTGGTTTGATCTTCTGTTAGATCTGACCAATCAGACTGCAGTAATTGTTCAGCTGTGATCTGCTCTTTTTGAACTTCAGACAGTCTCTCCTCAATGACCTGTGTTTGCTCTGCATTGTCCTGCTGCAGACGAGATAAATTGTCAGCCAAACGCTCAGACGATTTTTCTAAGTCTTGCCTTGTGATGGACATTTGCTGAAAAAAAATAATTTGAAATAATCAATTTCCATGCAAGTACAAAAGTAATGCATACAAAAATTCATATATTCAATCAGAATATTTTACATGATTTGGATAACTTAAACTTTAGTTTTCTGATCGACCTAACCATGGTAACTGACTGTTTCTACAGATAAATTGAAGTACACATTTTATTGTTGGAATGATTCATTATTTGTGTAGCTCTTTCTGCCCACACTGGTACATAATAATAAAAAGTCAGTCAAACAAGACATAGAGCTCAAACTCATTTGACCTTACATTGCAAGGTAACAGTTCACTTCAATTTTGTATTTACCTTGACCTATCTAAATATACCATGGATTTTGCAAGTTTAAATTATTGCGTTTACAACTCTGTCACCTTTTTCGCAATAATAAAGACCTCAGAATAATTTCTGAATTTACAGTATTGGTTTCACTCAATCAGCATCTGATAGTAGTTAAAAGAAAAAATGGTTAGCAGTTTAATGGTTTTGATAATGAATACAAGACAACCTCTACTGAAAAACACTTTGGCCAAACAAACAAAATATGTGTGTTTCCTATTACATGGAATTTCAAAATAGGGTAGGTAGGTGTTTTTTTTGAATTTTTGTTGTTTTTTTTTTTTTTGTGAAGGGGGATTGAAATTCAACATAAATATTGTTAAAAAAAATAGATAAAATATCTGCTGATTATGTAGTCATCAGTAATGATTAAATTTGTTTGCAGTTTTTAAATCCTATATATTAAAATAAATCAAATGTCCTAAAATATTTTTATGAATTATTATCTACCATCCATAGTTTGTGTCTTTATTTGTTTTGTAAACAAATTAATATCCATTATTTACATTATCACACAGCCACAGGTAAACTAATTTGGCTATAAATTAGATGAAGCATGTTTGTGCAGAATCTCCAAACTAAAATCGTATTTGTTATTATTTTATTTCTTTAAATAATCAAGTTTGAATTTACGAAAATAACCATTATTGATAAAATATAATTGCATAAAGTTTACGTTTTCTGAAGACTATTCATTTTTAGGTCATGGTTCTAGAGGCTTCCTCACAAATTTGTATATATCCAATATGGCGTCCATGACATGTGTTTACTTTTGCACTTAAATATTTGTGACAAAAGTCAGATTTCTCTTGCCAAAACAGATTTATATTTACATTGCAATAAATTATTCAGAAGGAGTTACATTCTGTTAAGGGCATACGATACAGTTTTGATCCTGTATTTACAAGTTCGTGAAAATTTGCATATAGGCTATTTTTTACCTGATTAATTCAAATATGTAATAAAAAATATACCTTCATGTGCTACTTTTTGAGTAAAATGAGGTCGAAATTTTGTATATTTGCTCAAAATTCAGATTTGTGGTCGTAATTTCTTTTTCGAAAGAAAGACATAACTTTTTTGTTATAAAAGATATACACAAATTGTTTTTTGTTAAATAATCGGTAATTTCTGTATTTTATAACTATCTTAAAAAATTATGCATTTTTAATTCAGAAATAACTCATATTTATCAAATGTTCATGAATTGAGGAAAATACATCATTTTTTGCTGCATGTTTATCAAAATTTAAAAAAAAAACTCTATTTACAGTTTTATAAAATTTGGGTCACATAATCTCCCTGCAAAATGAAACAAATTGCTGTTTTGAAAAATAGGGGTCCATGAACTCATTTTCAAATTAAATCAGTTTAAATGATAAAAAATCTGTCGAAAAACGCATCTTTTCCCCGATATGTCACAGTTTGACGTCGCGAAAAATAACATTTTACGTAAGCAACGTCATTACCTCCCCCGTAACTGTATCGTATGCCCTTAAGATTATATTTCTGATTCTGTGAGCATTTAGAGTTTTATTAAATTCTCCCAACAGCAACGTATACGTACTGATCTTGTCAATTGAGTCTTGCAAATTCAAACCATTTGAAGTAAAAGGGCATCTTATTCACATGGTTAAGGAAGATAATAAATAAAGACAACAATTTATCAAGAAATAGTTCTTTTTTATTCAATAAAACCGAAATCTTCTTGTCTGCAAGTTTGTAAATTCGCAACTTCTGGGTCCATTTACTGTCAGAAAAACATTGAAAATATCCGATTGTGCATGGATTTGACAGATTTACCCGAATATTCTTTTCTGATTTCCCATTCTTTTATCCGATATTCGATTACATGATGAAATTAACATTAAACATATAGGGAAGGGTTTGGTGTTTTGAAATAATATTACAATAGCCAATATATTCCTTTAGCGGATATCCGAATTTCGGAAATCGTCAAAAAAAAGTTAAGGGTCAGGATTTTGGCTGGAAAAAAAGGGTAGGTCGTGTAACCGGAAACAAACATATTTTTTTTTTGGCCTTATCAGATTACATAACATGAATATATGTACCTTCAGAACTTTAACAGATGGAGCTTTAGTTTCCATGTCACAGATTGCACACTGTTCCCTTTGGCTTACACATCTGCTTAACGCTTAACTGATCTCACAATCTGTCAAAAAAAAATAACAATATTAATCCTAGTCATAAGTTTAAAATAAATTATAAATCAATCTTTTTTATAACTCAAATACAAATTTTGGAAAATAAATGGGTGGTATGCCTTAGGGACTCAATGAATTTGATACCCCTGCTTGCTTATACCCTTATAAAGGGACATACATGTACATGTAAATCAAGAACAGTAAAAGTGATGCTACCCAAACTCATACTTTGTGTTTTGTAGTAATAAGCATTGCATATAAGTTTCATAAGAAAACTAATGTCAGTCTAAGTTAGAAAACCGAAACCAATTAAGGGACAAACAGACAGACATTCCTCATTACAAGTTACATATATGCATCACTTAAAGTAGAATGATGTACTTTACATAAGAAATTTAAGTTGATAGCAGTTTCAATTTGTGTAGGGAAATCAAGATTCTAGCTGTTTCTTAAGTTGTTCCTTCTAACTGGCAACAATATGGAATGTATAGCAGCTGCCCTTTTTTCTGGCACCAACTTCTATCATATATCAAGATAGTTAGGGATACATGTCATGCATGTACTATTGTCAAGTACTCGGGGTAGTGACTTCTGGGTATCGTACCAAATTTTACCCCTGGATATTGGAAGCTGCACCGTTTCTTATATTTTTATCTTTAATTTGTTAACTTTGGCCTCTGACACACAATAACAATTTGTGGGACGTGTTGATGTCTTTGAACAGACCTTGTGTTAAGCAACAACCAGTGCTAACCTGTGCACTATTCCAAACGTTGCTAATTTCTACCTATGCGCTACTATCCTGTGCACCGCTATCCTGTGCACTATCTGGCTTATTCAGGCTGTGCACTGCCTTACCAGTGCACATATTTCCGCACAGTCGCCTATGCACCTATTACCCGGTCCTTAAATACAACTTTAATACTCCTGCAACCTTATTCAGGTACGCAGATAGATTCTTATTCAGATTCTATTAATTCTTTTATAAAGTGTAAATAATTACCTTTTAGCTTCTTAAAGACTTCTTGATTATCCAACAAACGCCTTTGTTTTGACAGCACATCAGCTTATATACTAAGGTTTTGGACCATACCATTTAATTTGGACGATACCATATGTCTTATTCATATGAGTGTTTATAATTACCTAACCCTTAATGCTAAAACGTTTGAATGACGGCCCTTATGTTTACAACTACCGATCAGAATATTTCTGGGTATGCTAACCAAGACGGGTCCGTTACTAAATACATGTATTATAAATATCCATAGCAATGTAAACAAAACAAAACCAAAAGTAGACAACTGTTCAACTTTCAAACATAACGAGTTCGTATAACAATGTTTCAGCTTGATAAAAGAAATAAGAAGAAGAACACTAGCAAAATAAAACAGATGAACCAAGTTCATCACACTGTGTGACTATGTCCTAATAAAACTATCTAAAAATCTGGGAACTTTTAAATCTGTCATGTGTTTTTCATGTTTGTGTATTGTGTATGATGTTTTTTTTCTTTTTTTACAGACAATCATTTCATCATGTTCATGTGAAAGTTGTTTTTTTTATTTGGCTTATTTAACCTGTTTAACATGATTTATACATTTGTCATGTTTGCTGTTGAAAGGAAGATGATGGTAAACATATGTAGTATTTTAGATAAAAGAACATGTTCAGATCTAGAGGTGGTGTAATACACACTGGTATGGGTTATTCCAATTTGCAGGTATAAATTGAAATTTTTGAAATCATAGAAAATTCAGAAATTATATTAATCTTTATTGCTTGTGCTTGTCCTGCAATTGATTAAAAAGTAAACAGGGACTAAATTTAAAGTCACTCCGGAGATTGTTTAAACATGTTAAAATTATGTGTTCCTAGAATATCAAAAAGTTGCTATCAAATTAATTATTATGAATATTTTTTTTTTAAATCAGTTGCAACTAGTGGACGCTTAAAGGTGACTGCAGGGTCATCATGTCCATTATAAATGATTACATGATCTCCCTTAACGGCTGATTAATAAAATATTTTAATTTTTTCCATTAATATTTACGATTTTATTTCTCATATTTCTTTTTTTCCGATTTTTATTTTCCGTGCAACGTTTTTTGCATTTTTATTTCACGTAGTTCCGTGTTCCGGGCCCCCTTTACCACACTCTTACAGGTAACTCCTGCCTTATTTACTAGAAAAATAAGAAAGGGTTAAAAACTTGAGAAACTGTATATTTGGTTTTGAAATCCGGACAGAACTATTGCAAATTTGACGAAGGATTTTATTACTTTATCTGTTTATTTTATTGCAACATTGGTCGTAATGCCACTTATGGCATTTTTTAACAAGGAAGAGTTGTTTCTTCTTGTCTTAGTTTTTATCATCTTTTTTAAAAATCTTCTCGTGGAAAATGACCCGATGGATTTATATGAGTTTAAATAAGTCTAATTTCTCACCATATGGAACAGTTTCAGGTCTTTTGATAATTTCTCAAATATAACTTCCGGTTTTCGGTTTTCTCTGGATTTATTATCGGGAACCACTAATGACAGGACGATTGCCCGGATAGTGACAGGACGGTTGACCGGATGACATATAAATAGTCATAACTTTTTTGTTATCCGATAGATTTGTTTAATATTTGTAAACCTGAAAGATATTAAACTATATTTTATGAATATAAAAATAAAAGAGGAAAAATAATTATTTTTGAGCAAAAAAAGTTGACCGGACGGTATTCACACTCGCCAATATACGCTAAATATATATTCAACTGGTTGACGACAAGTGTTAATATCTCTTTTGTTTTACAATATTTGTCCATGAAACTCAGGAATCTGTGAGATTTATAAATATATTATACGAAAATATAAACTTGAATGCAAAAAAACGTGTTTTTCTCAAAAAAAAGTTGACCGGACGGTATTCACCCTCGCCGATATACGCTATATATATATATATTGAAATGGTCGACGACAAGTGTTAATATCTCTTTTGTTTTACAATATTTGTCCATGAAAATCAGGAACCTGTGAGATTGAATAGTATATTACACGAAAATATAAACTTTAAAGTAAAAAAGAAAAAAAATCTGCAAAAAAAGTCGACCGGACGGTATTCACCCTCGCCGATGTACGCGTTGATTATATTGAACTGAGCGACAAAAAATGTAAATATTTTTTTTTGTAAACAATATTTTTTCATAAAACTGAGATATGTGCGAGATAAATAAATATATGATATGAAAAATAAACTCTATGATAAAAAAAATATTTTTCTTAAAAAAAAAGTTGACCGGACAGCTAACATTCGCCGATATATGCCTTAATAATAATAAATTGATTGACATAAGTGTTAATATTATTTTTTTTACCATATCTGTCCCTGAAATTTATGAACATTGGAGATGAATAAATATATTATACGAAAAATTAAACTATATATTTAAATAATTAAAAAAAATTAAAAAAAATTGACCGGACGGATTTTACATTCAATCGATATATGCCTTAAATATATTGAACTGATCGACACAAGACTAAAATATCTCTTCTTTGGTTATAATAGCAATATTTTATGAAAAAATAACCTTTATAGCAAGGATTTGTATAGTTAGAAATCCTTGTTTATAGTTAATAGTTTATATTACTATCGAATAAATGAAATTGTTTCAATTTGTTCAAATGGTAAAAATTGGTGGCAACAAATTGTTAACCGACCCCTTCCGTCTGCCAGAATAATTCTGCCCCCTGCTCACCAACGGGGAGGTGGAAGTGGGAATTTCGAACAGGATATACCTTTTATTTCAAAATTACATCGTTATTACAAAAAAACAAATGTGGTTCATTCACAAAGCAAATACAGGAAACAAAAGCTTTTAATACATTTAGCACTATCACAAATAAATTAGCACCAACAAAACATAAAACTGTTTACATTTGAATTCAATAAAACACTCTTAAACTGTTATTCACGATAAGATGAACACTATTTATCCAAACACAAATTCATACAAATTAGACAGTTGAACGGTGTTCATCACAGAGCCAGTCCCCTAAAACATTGGAACAACTCTGGTGAACCCACTTGCTGCAAGTGACACGTCCTCGTTTGCCTTCACATCCAAACATATTTTCCAATATATCAGGCTTACCACAAACACAGCTACATTCAATTTTTCTTGTGTGACTGATTTTGTACCATTATTTATCCACAGATATTGGTCACATTTCCAATCATCTGCACCAGTTTGAAACGAGTAAACTTCGTTTGCCTTTGGGGAACATTGGATGTACAAGATGTTTCAGGTTTAGTTAAAATATCTACTATTTCTGTTTGATGTAATACATCTGTATGCATATAGACAATAGACCCACTGTCCATTTTGATATTTTGTCTACTGGTAAGTTGTACTAATATGATGGCTATACAACTGTCTTTAAAAAGACATGCCTTTAAATAAAGCAATATATAGTAGCACTAATATCAATCTGTTTACTTTTGTATTTATAAATATACTAGAACACACCCGTGATATCGCGGGTCCGTGACTGATATATAACTATGCGTATGCCTTATTTTAGTATTGGTATTGTCATCTGATAAAGTCATGCCGATTATAACATGACTGTATAAGGTGCACAGTTTTCTCTGCTTTCAAAATCTTTCTGTTTGAACCCGTCGACCTGGAACCTATCAATTATTGGTAATATTAATAATTTGGAAAACAAAAAGGCCTGGAATTGAGTATTTTTTACTCAACAGTATACAGCAAAATTCTAAATACTCTGTTTGGTGGTGCGCCTGTCAGATGCGGAACATACAGATAAGGTAATAGGTAACAGGTGAATATACTATTGGTATCGGTGTCGGACTCGATCCGGAACTTCTTAATTATTGGCAATATTAATTACGTGGAAAACAAATGGGCCTAGAGTGGTGTAATTTTTAATCAACACCATTGTACTATATTAGTTATATATAAAGTTGAATTCTTTGATTCATCGTTTTTACGTGATGACGGCTGACAAATTGGACCTCGTAATTTTAGTATTATAGATGTTTGACAACTGTCTTTAAAAAGACATGCTTTTGAATAAAGCAATATATATAGTAACACAATTATCAATCTATCTATAGTTCAATAATGAATATATATTGAAAATTGTCTTTAAAAAGACATGCTAAAAGCAAAATATAGTAGAAATATAATTTGTGTGATCTGAACTGGTTGAAAGTCAGAGCATTATGCCATAAATGACTGAACAATTGAATAGTTATTATTAGGTGAGTTAAATGTTAATCTGAAATCCTGAACTTCATAAAATTTCTTCTTTAATTGGATATTAATTACCAACTGATTATAAGGTAATTCAATTAAATGTATTTGATGTCTCAGGTGTGAAAACTTTAATGACATGTTATTTGGCTTGATTGGTGATTACAACAAGTGTCAAAATTAGATTAATTTGATTAAATATCATTACTTCTAATATGCATTGGTGAACTCGCTCACATAAACATTTTTGGGCTCATTGTTTTTACCATGTTTACTTTAAAGTTTATTTTTCTTGTAAAATATTTATTTAATCTCACAAATTATTTCATTTCATGGACAGATATATTATAAAAATGAAGAGATATTAAAACTTGTGTTGATCAGTTCAATATATTTAAATAATAATATCGGCGAATGTTAATTCCCTCAGATCAACCTTTTTTTTTAAGAACAACATTTAACATATTTGATATAAAGTTTATATTTTCATATCAAGTACTTATTGATCTCTCAGATTTCATAAATTTGATAAAATAAAAGAGATATAAACACTTGTGTCTACCAACTTATATTAAGGCGAATGTTTGTTCCGTCCGGTCATCTTTTTTTGAAGAAAAACATTTTTATTTACTATAAAGTTTATATTTTCATATCAAGTATTTATTGATCTCGTAGATTTCTTAGTTTCGTGTAAAAATATTGTAAAACAAATAAGATATTGACACTTATTTGTATCAGTTCAATATAATTAACGCGTACATCGGCGAATGTGAACACCGTCCGGTCAACTTTTTTTGGAGACAAACTTTTTTTTTCACTATAAAGTTTATATTGTCGTATCAAATATTTATTATTCTCACAGATTCCTGAATTTCATGATAAAATATTGTAAAACAAAAGAGATATCAACACTTGTCGTCGACCAGTTGAATATATATATAGCGTATATCCAAACTCCCCGGCAGTTCCAGTTCCGATCCGCATACGGGCCCGAATACTACTCTACACTAATTGATGAGGGGGGGCAAGGGGGGTCCCCATAACAGCAAAACAGTGAATTGATTTGGTGAAAAACAGATAACAAGGAATTGAAAAGGGATAATAACAGATAACAGTAAATGAAATATGAAAATAGATCTGTCCAGGACCAATCCAGTAGATGACTCGTAGATCTTAGTATATAACTTGTGGTATGGACCTAGAAAATTGTAATTTGTGTAAACAAGACGTTCCGGCCGTTGAGGCAGTTCTGCCTTGGTTGATTTTTTCCGTAACTTGTACAATAAGTTATAGTATGGATGTTGAATTTTTCTGAACGAAATTACTGGTTTCTGTTTTTGATATAGGGATATTTTTAATCCACGGCATTTGAGGGATCAATTTTTAATGATTTAGGTTTTTTTATTTAATTTTTAAAAATAGTGCAGCCAGTGACACTTTATTATCAATTTGATTTTTTGATTTTTTTTCTTCTGAAAAGCAATATATGTCATATATATACTTTACAAGTAATAAAAAAACTGAAACACGCATACCAGTTATGATTATTCTGATAATAGAAATTGACTGAAGTGAAAATTCTGATAGTATAATAGAAATTGGATATAGTGAAAATTTGGATGACACCAAGTGAAACACCAATCATGTATCTTATGTGAAATTATAGAATATGAAAAATTTGGGTACAGCATTGGAGAAGCTGTGGGATTTTAAAAAGGGTATTTACCGAAAAATTAAACTGAAGACACATCTGTGTTTGCATCAATGGTTTCTGAGCTTCAATTTTCGCCATGTGAAGCAGTTAAAAAGCTTTTAAATATATGGTGGTCAGGGTTCTCTTTCATGTTAATGAAAAGAGAGGGAGTAGCACTTATAATTTAAATACTAAAAGAAAAAGATGTTGTATAATTCCCAAAGCCATAATTCAAACCCACACCACTTAGTAATGTAAAACAATTCAAAGGAGAAAACTAACTGCCTAATTTATCCACAAAATAGTGAACGAGAAACTTAGTAACACAGTTACAAACTACATGTACAACCACTGAATCCAGGCTCCTGACGTGGAAATAGGCAAATACAGAATGTGACTGCATCAATTTTAGCATGCTAGTTGGTGTCTAATCCTCCCCTAATCAGGGACAGTGGTGTAATAGTACAACATAAAGATTATTATGTGGTCATTGAATAAAAAAATCTATAGGGTGTACCAATGCTTTTTTTATAACAAAATCCATACTATGAGTTATTGTACAAGTAATAAGTGAATTATGATTTGTACAAAATGCTACATGTTCACAGACAATGGAATTTATTACAAAGGATAATAATAATATATACTGGAATGGTCCTGGGTCCAATTGATTTTATATGTTTATGTGATGTATGTTACTGAAATTCTTCTGCAAATACAGGGCCACCCTATAATACCAGTAGAAAGACCCCAATAGATATACATTGTAAGAAGATGTGGTAAGCGTGTCAATGAGACTATTATCCATTCAAATCACAATTTTCAATAATCTTCAATTTCTACGGAAGATTGGCTGTCAAAATGCTAACATTCCAATTTTCAATAACAGTTAACAGCAAATAGATTCTCACAATAACAGATAACAAAATAGATAATAGTCATATAACAACTAACAAAGAATAAGACAATAACAGCTAACAGTAAATATATTTTCAGAATAACAGATAACAAAGAATTAAAATGCCCCATAACAGCATAACAGTTAAACCCCTTGCCCCCCCTCATTGATGGAGTAAAGGGTGAATACCGTCCGGTCAACTTTTTTTGCAGATTTGTTTTCTTTTTTACTTTAAAGTTTATATTTTCGTGTAATATATTATTCAATCTCACAGGTTCCTGAGTTTCATGGACAAATATTGTAAAACAAAAGAGATATTAACACTTGTCGTCGACCATTTCAATATATATATAGCGTATATCGGCGAGGGTGAATACCGTCCGGTCAACTTTTTTTTGGAGAAAAACACGTTTTTTTGCAATCAAGTTTATATTTTCGTATAAAATATTTATAAATCTCACAGATTCCTGAGTTTCATGGACAAATATTGTAAAACAAAAGAGATATTAACACTTGTCGTCAACCAGTTGAATATATATTTAGCGTATATTGGCGAGTGTGAATACCGTCCGGTCAACTTATTTTGCTCAAAAATTGTATTGTAGTGTATTGTGTATGATGTTTTTTTTCTTTTTTTACAGACAATCATTTCATCATGTTCATGTGAAAGTTGTTTTTTTATTTGGCTTATTTAACCTGTTTAACATGATTTATACATTTGTCATGTTTGCTGTTGAAAGGAAGATGATGGTAAACATATGTAGTATTTTAGATAAAAGAACATGTTCAGATCTAGAGGTGGTGTAATACACACTGGTATGGGTTATTCCAATTTGCAGGTATAAATTGAAATTTTTGAAATCATAGAAAATTCAGAAATTATATTAATCTTTATTGCTTGTGCTTGTCCTGCAATTGATTAAAAAGTAAACAGGGACTAAATTTAAAGTCACTCCGGAGATTGTTTAAACATGTTAAAATTATGTGTTCCTAGAATATCAAAAAGTTGCTATCAAATTAATTATTATGAATATTTTTTTTTTAAATCAGTTGCAACTAGTGGACGCTTAAAGGTGACTGCAGGGTCATCATGTCCATTATAAATGATTACATGATCTCCCTTAACGGCTGATTAATAAAATATTTTAATTTTTTCCATTAATATTTACGATTTTATTTCTCATATTTCTTTTTTTCCGATTTTTATTTTCCGTGCAACGTTTTTGCATTTTTATTTCACGTAGTTCCGTGTTCCGGGCCCCCTTTACCACACTCTTACAGGTAACTCCTGCCTTATTTACTAGAAAAATAAGAAAGGGTTAAAAACTTGAGAAACTGTATATTTGGTTTTGAAATCCGGACAGAACTATTGCAAATTTGACGAAGGATTTTATTACTTTATCTGTTTATTTTATTGCAACATTGGTCGTAATGCCACTTATGGCATTTTTTAACAAGGAAGAGTTGTTTCTTCTTGTCTTAGTTTTTATCATCTTTTTTAAAAATCTTCTCGTGGAAAATGACCCGATGGATTTATATGAGTTTAAATAAGTCTAATTTCTCACCATATGGAACAGTTTCAGGTCTTTTGATAATTTCTCAAATATAACTTCCGGTTTTCGGTTTTCTCTGGATTTATTATCGGGAACCACTAATGACAGGACGATTGCCCGGATAGTGACAGGACGGTTGACCGGATGACATATAAATAGTCATAACTTTTTTGTTATCCGATAGATTTGTTTAATATTTGTAAACCTGAAAGATATTAAACTATATTTTATGAATATAAAAATAAAAGAGGAAAAATAATTATTTTTGAGCAAAAAAAGTTGACCGGACGGTATTCACACTCGCCAATATACGCTAAATATATATTCAACTGGTTGACGACAAGTGTTAATATCTCTTTTGTTTTACAATATTTGTCCATGAAACTCAGGAATCTGTGAGATTTATAAATATATTATACGAAAATATAAACTTGAATGCAAAAAAACGTGTTTTTCTCAAAAAAAAGTTGACCGGACGGTATTCACCCTCGCCGATATACGCTATATATATATATATTGAAATGGTCGACGACAAGTGTTAATATCTCTTTTGTTTTACAATATTTGTCCATGAAAATCAGGAACCTGTGAGATTGAATAGTATATTACACGAAAATATAAACTTTAAAGTAAAAAAGAAAAAAAATCTGCAAAAAAAGTCGACCGGACGGTATTCACCCTCGCCGATGTACGCGTTGATTATATTGAACTGAGCGACAAAAAATGTAAATATTTTTTTTTGTAAACAATATTTTTTCATAAAACTGAGATATGTGCGAGATAAATAAATATATGATATGAAAAATAAACTCTATGATAAAAAAAATATTTTTCTTAAAAAAAAAGTTGACCGGACAGCTAACATTCGCCGATATATGCCTTAATAATAATAAATTGATTGACATAAGTGTTAATATTATTTTTTTTACCATATCTGTCCCTGAAATTTATGAACATTGGAGATGAATAAATATATTATACGAAAAATTAAACTATATATTTAAATAATTAAAAAAAATTAAAAAAAATTGACCGGACGGATTTTACATTCAATCGATATATGCCTTAAATATATTGAACTGATCGACACAAGACTAAAATATCTCTTCTTTGGTTATAATAGCAATATTTTATGAAAAAATAACCTTTATAGCAAGGATTTGTATAGTTAGAAATCCTTGTTTATAGTTAATAGTTTATATTACTATCGAATAAATGAAATTGTTTCAATTTGTTCAAATGGTAAAAATTGGTGGCAACAAATTGTTAACCGACCCCTTCCGTCTGCCAGAATAATTCTGCCCCCTGCTCACCAACGGGGAGGTGGAAGTGGGAATTTCGAACAGGATATACCTTTTATTTCAAAATTACATCGTTATTACAAAAAAACAAATGTGGTTCATTCACAAAGCAAATACAGGAAACAAAAGCTTTTAATACATTTAGCACTATCACAAATAAATTAGCACCAACAAAACATAAAACTGTTTACATTTGAATTCAATAAAACACTCTTAAACTGTTATTCACGATAAGATGAACACTATTTATCCAAACACAAATTCATACAAATTAGACAGTTGAACGGTGTTCATCACAGAGCCAGTCCCCTAAAACATTGGAACAACTCTGGTGAACCCACTTGCTGCAAGTGACACGTCCTCGTTTGCCTTCACATCCAAACATATTTTCCAATATATCAGGCTTACCACAAACACAGCTACATTCAATTTTTCTTGTGTGACTGATTTTGTACCATTATTTATCCACAGATATTGGTCACATTTCCAATCATCTGCACCAGTTTGAAACGAGTAAACTTCGTTTGCCTTTGGGGAACATTGGATGTACAAGATGTTTCAGGTTTAGTTAAAATATCTACTATTTCTGTTTGATGTAATACATCTGTATGCATATAGACAATAGACCCACTGTCCATTTTGATATTTTGTCTACTGGTAAGTTGTACTAATATGATGGCTATACAACTGTCTTTAAAAAGACATGCCTTTAAATAAAGCAATATATAGTAGCACTAATATCAATCTGTTTACTTTTGTATTTATAAATATACTAGAACACACCCGTGATATCGCGGGTCCGTGACTGATATATAACTATGCGTATGCCTTATTTTAGTATTGGTATTGTCATCTGATAAAGTCATGCCGATTATAACATGACTGTATAAGGTGCACAGTTTTCTCTGCTTTCAAAATCTTTCTGTTTGAACCCGTCGACCTGGAACCTATCAATTATTGGTAATATTAATAATTTGGAAAACAAAAAGGCCTGGAATTGAGTATTTTTTACTCAACAGTATACAGCAAAATTCTAAATACTCTGTTTGGTGGTGCGCCTGTCAGATGCGGAACATACAGATAAGGTAATAGGTAACAGGTGAATATACTATTGGTATCGGTGTCGGACTCGATCCGGAACTTCTTAATTATTGGCAATATTAATTACGTGGAAAACAAATGGGCCTAGAGTGGTGTAATTTTTAATCAACACCATTGTACTATATTAGTTATATATAAAGTTGAATTCTTTGATTCATCGTTTTTACGTGATGACGGCTGACAAATTGGACCTCGTAATTTTAGTATTATAGATGTTTGACAACTGTCTTTAAAAAGACATGCTTTTGAATAAAGCAATATATATAGTAACACAATTATCAATCTATCTATAGTTCAATAATGAATATATATTGAAAATTGTCTTTAAAAAGACATGCTAAAAGCAAAATATAGTAGAAATATAATTTGTGTGATCTGAACTGGTTGAAAGTCAGAGCATTATGCCATAAATGACTGAACAATTGAATAGTTATTATTAGGTGAGTTAAATGTTAATCTGAAATCCTGAACTTCATAAAATTTCTTCTTTAATTGGATATTAATTACCAACTGATTATAAGGTAATTCAATTAAATGTATTTGATGTCTCAGGTGTGAAAACTTTAATGACATGTTATTTGGCTTGATTGGTGATTACAACAAGTGTCAAAATTAGATTAATTTGATTAAATATCATTACTTCTAATATGCATTGGTGAACTCGCTCACATAAACATTTTGGGCTCATTGTTTTTACCATGTTTACTTTAAAGTTTATTTTTCTTGTAAAATATTTATTTAATCTCACAAATTATTTCATTTCATGGACAGATATATTATAAAAATGAAGAGATATTAAAACTTGTGTTGATCAGTTCAATATATTTAAATAATAATATCGGCGAATGTTAATTCCCTCAGATCAACCTTTTTTTTTAAGAACAACATTTAACATATTTGATATAAAGTTTATATTTTCATATCAAGTACTTATTGATCTCTCAGATTTCATAAATTTGATAAAATAAAAGAGATATAAACACTTGTGTCTACCAACTTATATTAAGGCGAATGTTTGTTCCGTCCGGTCATCTTTTTTTGAAGAAAAACATTTTTATTTACTATAAAGTTTATATTTTCATATCAAGTATTTATTGATCTCGTAGATTTCTTAGTTTCGTGTAAAAATATTGTAAAACAAATAAGATATTGACACTTATTTGTATCAGTTCAATATAATTAACGCGTACATCGGCGAATGTGAACACCGTCCGGTCAACTTTTTTTGGAGACAAACTTTTTTTTTCACTATAAAGTTTATATTGTCGTATCAAATATTTATTATTCTCACAGATTCCTGAATTTCATGATAAAATATTGTAAAACAAAAGAGATATCAACACTTGTCGTCGACCAGTTGAATATATATATAGCGTATATCCAAACTCCCCGGCAGTTCCAGTTCCGATCCGCATACGGGCCCGAATACTACTCTACACTAATTGATGAGGGGGGGCAAGGGGGGTCCCCATAACAGCAAAACAGTGAATTGATTTGGTGAAAAACAGATAACAAGGAATTGAAAAGGGATAATAACAGATAACAGTAAATGAAATATGAAAATAGATCTGTCCAGGACCAATCCAGTAGATGACTCGTAGATCTTAGTATATAACTTGTGGTATGGACCTAGAAAATTGTAATTTGTGTAAACAAGACGTTCCGGCCGTTGAGGCAGTTCTGCCTTGGTTGATTTTTTCCGTAACTTGTACAATAAGTTATAGTATGGATGTTGAATTTTTCTGAACGAAATTACTGGTTTCTGTTTTTGATATAGGGATATTTTTAATCCACGGCATTTGAGGGATCAATTTTTAATGATTTAGGTTTTTTTATTTAATTTTTAAAAATAGTGCAGCCAGTGACACTTTATTATCAATTTGATTTTTTGATTTTTTTTCTTCTGAAAAGCAATATATGTCATATATATACTTTACAAGTAATAAAAAAACTGAAACACGCATACCAGTTATGATTATTCTGATAATAGAAATTGACTGAAGTGAAAATTCTGATAGTATAATAGAAATTGGATATAGTGAAAATTTGGATGACACCAAGTGAAACACCAATCATGTATCTTATGTGAAATTATAGAATATGAAAAATTTGGGTACAGCATTGGAGAAGCTGTGGGATTTTAAAAAGGGTATTTACCGAAAAATTAAACTGAAGACACATCTGTGTTTGCATCAATGGTTTCTGAGCTTCAATTTTCGCCATGTGAAGCAGTTAAAAAGCTTTTAAATATATGGTGGTCAGGGTTCTCTTTCATGTTAATGAAAAGAGAGGGAGTAGCACTTATAATTTAAATACTAAAAGAAAAAGATGTTGTATAATTCCCAAAGCCATAATTCAAACCCACACCACTTAGTAATGTAAAACAATTCAAAGGAGAAAACTAACTGCCTAATTTATCCACAAAATAGTGAACGAGAAACTTAGTAACACAGTTACAAACTACATGTACAACCACTGAATCCAGGCTCCTGACGTGGAAATAGGCAAATACAGAATGTGACTGCATCAATTTTAGCATGCTAGTTGGTGTCTAATCCTCCCCTAATCAGGGACAGTGGTGTAATAGTACAACATAAAGATTATTATGTGGTCATTGAATAAAAAAAATCTATAGGGTGTACCAATGCTTTTTTTATAACAAAATCCATACTATGAGTTATTGTACAAGTAATAAGTGAATTATGATTTGTACAAAATGCTACATGTTCACAGACAATGGAATTTATTACAAAGGATAATAATAATATATACTGGAATGGTCCTGGGTCCAATTGATTTTATATGTTTATGTGATGTATGTTACTGAAATTCTTCTGCAAATACAGGGCCACCCTATAATACCAGTAGAAAGACCCCAATAGATATACATTGTAAGAAGATGTGGTAAGCGTGTCAATGAGACTATTATCCATTCAAATCACAATTTTCAATAATCTTCAATTTCTACGGAAGATTGGCTGTCAAAATGCTAACATTCCAATTTTCAATAACAGTTAACAGCAAATAGATTCTCACAATAACAGATAACAAAATAGATAATAGTCATATAACAACTAACAAAGAATAAGACAATAACAGCTAACAGTAAATATATTTTCAGAATAACAGATAACAAAGAATTAAAATGCCCCATAACAGCATAACAGTTAAACCCCTTGCCCCCCCTCATTGATGGAGTAAAGGGTGAATACCGTCCGGTCAACTTTTTTTGCAGATTTGTTTTCTTTTTTACTTTAAAGTTTATATTTTCGTGTAATATATTATTCAATCTCACAGGTTCCTGAGTTTCATGGACAAATATTGTAAAACAAAAGAGATATTAACACTTGTCGTCGACCATTTCAATATATATATAGCGTATATCGGCGAGGGTGAATACCGTCCGGTCAACTTTTTTTTGGAGAAAAACACGTTTTTTTGCAATCAAGTTTATATTTTCGTATAAAATATTTATAAATCTCACAGATTCCTGAGTTTCATGGACAAATATTGTAAAACAAAAGAGATATTAACACTTGTCGTCAACCAGTTGAATATATATTTAGCGTATATTGGCGAGTGTGAATACCGTCCGGTCAACTTATTTTGCTCAAAAATAATTATTTTTCCTCTTTTATTTTTATATTCATAAAATATAGTTTAATATCTTTCAGGTTTACAAATATTAAACAAATCTATCGGATAACAAAAAAGTTATGACTATTTATATGTCGTCCGGTCAACCGTCCTGTCACTATCCGGGCAATCATCCTGTCATTAGTGCAACCCTTTATTATCATTTAAATTTTACTCAAATTCGTATTTCGGTTGTATCCTTGCCAAGATTCACTCTAAATTTAGATATCAAGTTTCGCTTTCCGTTTGACGTTTGTGAATTTGTGAAAGAAAATAAGCAGCAAACATTGCAATGGCAACGTTTTTTTCAAAAGTTAAACAGTTTCCGGATGTTCCCGAGGATGAAGCGATAACACTTGATCCATACTTGGAGGCATCTGAGGGTGCCACCACAATTTTTGGTAAATATTCCAAAAGTCATGACGTGTCCTATATATTTTTCAAGCTAGCTAATTAAAGGGTTTATAACTATTGAACTAAATCAGACATTATAACTATATTTGTGTTAAAGACCACTATTACAAACATAAGGAATATATACATTTAAGAATTTAAGCTAGCTAATGATAAGAACAGAGCCATCTCCGCTAAAGAGTAAAGAGCATGCTTCTGACATGACAGTTTTTTTCAGTTATGCATGCCTTTATGACATCAGATACCACAATTCTAGCTTAGTCACTGTAATGCTGCAAGTATTAAATTGGACATTTCTTGAGATAAGTCATTAGTGGAATAAGAACACCATCTTCTACAAAATCCTACACCATCTTGTAGCCATATACCAACGGATTTACTTCAAATGTCATAGTACACAATCCAATACAAGAACACGACAATATGCATACATTTTATTCTTTCAGACCTAAACCATGTATACAGCCCACTAAAGATTCATACAAATGTGCAAATACTCATATAACCCAAGAGCAATATATATCAATGGAACCTTCTACCTGTAGCTGCAGTAAAATGTAACACTCTTGACTCTTTCCAAGAACAGATTCCAATATCAAAAAATTTAACTTTATATATGTCTTGTATAACATAACCTTGTGCAATGCCAAAATATAGATATCCACAGATTCTACAGCTGTGGATGTGCATTTGTAAATAAAAAAAATGTTTAGTTTGGATTTAATTCACTGATAACAAATTCAGTGTTTATTCCAATTAGAACAATATTCAATAATCTGCTGAATTGGTGTCCTTTAATTAGAATAAGTATGTTTCAAGGATCAAATAGTTTCCAGGGATCATCTTATATTATTGTGCTCGGTTACCAACATCTCTGTAAAAATGATGATGTGGCACTGCTATTTGTGTATCAATCATTGTGTCAATACATAATTGGATGAATTTATGACTAAAGAAATGATTAACAGATGTAGAGTAACAATTTTATGCATGACTGTTATCATGGTAAATCAAAGGTGTTGATAGTATTGAAGTGAGATTTAATAAAAGCTCACCATACTCATTCAGTCCTCTGAGGAAAGAATAAAAGTTTAAGCCTGTTTTTGTTTCAGATTTACTTGGGGTTGCCTTCACACCTGTAAAAAGTGACATAACAGGCAATATATCTGTAAGTTTATTCATTTCTGTCAATCTTTATATGAAGGGCATGAAAAGATGCATAACTATTTGGGATTTTTTAAGACAGTATGAGTAAAACCATTATTTATAGGTTGCAATTTATTACTGATGCAAAATAAAACCCTTTATGACACTGTTCACTCACTGAAAAACTGTAAATGATTTTCATAATCTTAACCTTTGCAACAGTTAATCATAAGGAGGGTAGCAAAAATGAGCTTGTGTTATTAAGATTGAAATTTAAGTTAAGTTTAGGATTCAAATTATCGTAATAAATTTTCCCATTAAATTGCATTGATTTCTGAACAGGAGTCAATAAAACTCTTATTCACATGAAAAAATTATCTTCATCAGTGAAACAAAATTGCAATTAGATTGATATAGAGACTGATAAATTTGTTTGGGTTGAAATTTTGGGTAAAAAAAACACTGAAAATTTGAATAACTACAATGTAACCCAAGGAGGGGCAGAAGGGGGTTAAAAATTGAAGAGATTTTGACTCACTGTGAAGAATCTCATATTTGTTGTTTTGTAGGAGAACATACTCAATCTCAAGTTAACATTATCTTGAACTGTCATGACTGTAGTGTAATCATTGACAAATGATTTTAAAGATTGAAGCAATTGAGTAATACCTGATGGAAGGGGTAGGGTGTTATTACTTAAATGTATGTAGAGCTTACATCGTAATTCTATGAGAAAAAATGGTGTTTTATTGATCACATTAAGCCTGCTAGAAATAATAATGCACATTTTTTTATCATTCCTGAATTTTTCTTTTATGTTCTCCTTTGCTTGTACTAGCACATGTTATTTTTAGCATGCAATTTCAAACTCTTTTTTTTTGTATAGAAATTAAAGAAAAGACAGGCTGAGGACAAAGAAAAATTTCCAACATTAAACGCTATTCTACAAGACGAAAAAGACAATAAAACTTCAAAAGAAGGTCAGATTGGGGCACTTTGGCTTAATAGGTACAGTACATTAAAATCTTTTCTGATGATAATACAGAATTTTATCTATGTTCAATAAAATAACTTCTGTAAGATAAAATCAGCCTGAGTGCCTTTTTACCACTAACCTAATTACGATTCTATGCAATACTTTGCATTTTAAACTGTTCCAGAATGTGAAGCATTAGAGCAGAGTATACACCTATACATTGTGGTTTGTCAAAAATTACTTAAAACAATAGAAATTTAACCAATGGCATTATTGCGGTTTTTAATTTTTGTGTCATTTTAGCAGTTAAATTATCCACAGTCATGTAGATTCTAAAAAAGGTAAATTTTAAAAGCTTAGAACTTATATATAATGATTGGTAAACAACTAAGAAATTGCTTTATTTTTCCCATTAGATACATATAACTACACCATTGTACACTGTGGATTCTTTATTTTCGTGTGTTCCAAATTATGTGGATTCAGGAAAAATTATAATTTTCATGGACATTTTATTTCCTGGTTTGTCGAGTCTGCATGCAAACACTACATAGAGAATTGATACTTCCATGAACATTTCAATTGACAAATTTGAAGGACATCTTTGATATATTTAGCTTTTGTTTGTTTGATAAAGACAAAACACTTGAAAGTAATTTATATTTTGTTTCAGGGCCTTGTTTTTTATACAACAGCTCCTGGTACATTTGATTGACAGTTTGAGAAAGGAACCAGATGAGACAAAGTTCCGTCCAATTATTTTAAAGGCTTATGAAGAAACACTTAAACCATTCCATGGCATGATTGTAAAAGCAGTTTTTTCTGTAAGTGGATAATGTAAAAATGAGTGGATGTGTGGTATGAATGCCTAGTAAACAAATCTCCGTCAGGGACAAAATGATGTAGAAATAAAAAGATAGAGGTAATTGTTTGACCTTCAACAATGAGTAAAGCCAATACTGCATTCTAAGCTATATAAGTATTTGTTGGACAGAAAGGGTCTCATTTTCTTTAGAGGTAAATGGTTTACAATTACTTTCGGTTCATTTTATTCTCATGTTGTTATCAGTATTCATGGGTGTAGATTTTTTTTCTATTTTCCAGTTTTACATCATTTGCTGCAGTTAAAGAAATTAAATGTTTTATTTTGAATAGTATTGAATTTCAGTGTTTATTCTACATCACTTTAAATCATCATGAACACCAATAAATTCACAGTATATGAATAGAACTCTCAAATTTTCACAGTTATACTGACTTTAAGAATCTCTCTCTAGTCTATGGAAATTATCATTTACAGAAATATTAAATCTATCCCAATCCACAAAAAAAATATGAAAAAATACAAAGTTGAGTATATAAGAAAGCAACAAACGTTAAGATTAGCACAGCAAGAAAGACAGCAACGAACAATTTATGGAGGCTCGCAGGTATAAGATTTTCAGAAAAAAAATTAAACATTTATTTTTCATTACAAAGTTTTTTTTATTACCTTTAGTGGTTGTTACTTAATTATATGGTACAAAATCATTCCAAAAAATCAATTCGTGTTGGCCCCAGGTGTAGTCCTATAATATAAGACTCTGGAGGTTCATATCATTTACATTCAACGTTTTTTATCGGATTTTTTTTTTTTACTATCAATGTTGAACCCCAGGGGTTCAACATTGATAGTAAAAAAAAAATCCCAGGGTTCAACATTGATAGTAAAAAAAAAATATCCAATAAAAAACGTTGAATGTAAATGATATGAACCTCCAGAGTCTTATATTATAGGACTAGCCCCAGGTGACTTTTAAAATGTAGATATCATTGAAAAAGCTCCAAATTATCTCCCTTTGATGCAAAAATGCAATTTTTTGGCATTAAAATTGAAAGATCTTTTTTAACTCATCGGTCATCTATATTTTTTATTGTTGTTTTCAAAAATAAGCTGTACATAAACTAAATAATTGTAAAATTTAAGCGATTTCTGTGATTTAGTTCTTTTTTTATTTCGATATTACCGCTATTTCTCCTATTAGTTCAACAGAGAAAAAGAACATAAACAAAAGTGTATGCCTCTTTCGAAGGCAGATTGTGAGCGTAAATGAACAGTGACCCCATTTTTTTTATTCATTTTTCTATAAAGTTCATTTATGGAAAATATAAGGAAATTCTATATTAAATAAAAAATTTGATTTAGACCTGCAAGCCAGCCCCCTTAAGTGTTAAGTTTAAATAAAATGTTATCAAAGGTTTTATCATATACATGATTGTTATATGTTTTTAGACTGTTTCAAGAGCAGCACCCTACAGACCTGATTTGATGAAATTATTAGCTCTAAATGAAGAAGGGAAAGATGAACAAGTGAGTTGTCACCCCCTCATCTATTTAATGTCTTTAGTTTCAGATAGCAGATGTCTCCCCTCATCTATATCTGTCGATGCCACTGCTGGTGGACGTTTCGTCCCCGAGGGTATCACCAGTCCAGTAGTCAGCACTTTGGTGTTGACATGAATATCAATTACATGGTCATTTTTATAAATTTTCTGTTTACAAAACTTTGAATTTTTCGAAAAACTAAGGATTATCTTACCCCAGGAGTAGATTACCTTAGCCGTATTTGGCACAACTTTTTGGAATTTTGGGTCCTCAATACTCTTCAACTTTGTATTTGTTTGGCTTTTTAACTATTTTGATCTGAGCGTCACTGATGAGTCTTATGTAGACGAAACGCGCGTCTGGCATATAAAATTATAATCCTGGTACTTTTGATAACTAATTATGTGTCAAATCACAAATGTCTACCTTCATCTATATGTGTTTGTTGTGTTAAATTCATACAGGAAAAAACATGTTGTTTCACCAATTTGTATTACATTGAGGAGAGACAATTTTAACATTCCTGTGTTATGCCCCTATATAAACAAAAATATTGCTGATTTTTTTGTGTCAATTCTCTAACTTTAGTCTTCCTCAACCAAATGTTATGAAACTTATACACAATGCTAATTACTACATAATACAGATCAAGTTTGAAATTGGGTAGTGTCACTTTTACTGTTCTACAGTTATGTCCCTTTATAACTTGATATAATATGCAAGCAGTCTTATGGACACATTCCCCATTTTTTAATTAATGTGATATTTTGAATGTCACACATTTTATTTCATCATTTCAAGATGAAGAAATTACAAGTTAATTTAATAATCAAATTCATTGTTTGAGTTCCTGGCAATATATATTCTTATTGAGCTGATGAAGTTTATGTATAGCACAAGAGGCCTCGCTGGCAGAGTGGACACCACCGAGGTTGTGAGTTTTAATCCCACACAGGTGCACTCCACTCCAATCTGAATCGCAAAAGTGTTGAAAGAAGCGTTAAACAGGAATCAATTAATCAATGTATAGTACGCTTCAATCAATCAATCATTATTTGAGGATGCTTAAGTTGTTTTTTTATCCAATTTCAGGTAATTGCAGATATGGAATCATACTTAATAAATTTGAAGAAAAATAATGATGCAGTTATTAAAATAATTAAAGATCTTGGACTCTATGCAGATGGAAAAGTGTAGAAGAAACATGGCTTGATTAGGGAAAGACTCTGTAAATTTTGGACATGACAAGATTTTAAAGATTGTAATTCACCAATCTGTTAAAACTATCTATTAATGGAAAAGGGAAACAGATTTAATAAAGCTATTCCATAAAAAAATGAATTCAGGGGATTGGAAGGCAGTTATTTTTCGGCATCGCCACACAGTTGTAATTTAGAATCATATTGCATTATTTATAGTGTTAAAAGTTGCTCTGATACCTATCACTCATGTGTTATTTATAGAAAGTACCGTACAAATCACTTGTTTCAAATTAATTTGACTGAGGAGAAAAGGTGAATTGATCTCCGACGGTAAATGTGGACCTATGCCACTATGTCACAAAGCCATTCTTTTAAGAGAAAGAATTTTTACATTTATTGTCTCAAATATATTTATCTTTTTGAAATTTATATTTATATACATATTTATAACCATTTTAAAACCATGTTTACATATCTCTTGCTTGTTATGGTTAATTGTTCAAAAGGCAACAGATAATATATATTTTGCTAATTTTGTAACATTTGTTGACATTTGTAAATCTTATTGATTCTAAAAATTAGAAATAATAGATTTACCAAATATTTTTCCTCAATAATTTATTAAGTTGAAGCTTTTAGTAAGACCCATTTTTGTCGAGCCTGCAACTTTTGTTGCAGAAAGCTCGACATAGGGATAGTGATCCGGCGGCGGCGGCGGCGGCGGTGTTAGCTAACTTCTTAAAAGCTTTATATTTTAGAAGGTGGAAGACCTGGATGCTTCATACTTTGTATATAGATGCCTCATGTTACGAAGTTTCCGTCAGTCACATGTCCAATGTCCTTGACCTCAATTTCATGGTTCAGTGACCACTTGAAAAAAAAGTTCAAATTTTTTGTAATGTTGAATTCTCTCTTATTATAAGTAATAGGATAACTATATTTGGTATGTGCGTACCTTGCAAGGTCCTCATGCCCGTCAGACAGTTTTCACTTGACCTCGACCTCATTTCATGGATCAGTGAACAAGGTTAAGTTTTGGTGGTCAAGTCCATATCTCAGATACTATAAGCAATAGGGTTAGTATATTCGGTGTATGGAAGGACTGTAAGGTGTACATGTCCAACTGGCAGGTGTCATCTGACCTTGACCTCATTTTCATGGTTCAGTGGTTATAGTTAAATTTTTGTGTTTTGGTCTGTTTTTCTCATACTATATGCAATAGGTATACTATATTTGTTGTATGGAATGATTGTAAGGTGTACATGTCTAGCGGCAGATGTCATGTGACCTTGACCTCATTTTCATGGTTCAGTGGTCAATGTTAAGTTTTTGAGTTTTGGTCTTTTTATCTAATACTATATGCTATAGGTCAACTATATTTGGTGTATGGAAATATTTTATGATCTTTACGTCAGTCGCGCAGGTTTGATTTGACCGTAACCTCATTTTCACGGTTCATTGCACAGTGTTAAGTTTTTGTGTTTTGGTCTATTTTTCTTAAACTATAAGTAATAGGTCAACTATATATATGTTGTATAGAAGCATTGTTAGTTGTACATGTCTGCCTGGCATGTTTCATCTGAACTTGACCTCATTTTCAAGGTTCATTGGTCTTTGTTTAGTTATCTTGGTTAATGTGAGTTTATGTGACAGTTGTTATAAAGCTTAACTTTATACTTAGGACTATCAATATAATATCAATGGTTAGTATAGAAGGCGAGACATTTCAGCGTGTGCACTCTTGTGTATGCAATATGTACTTCTTCTATGTTTATTTCTTTTGGTCTTTAGAATATACCTGACAAAGGTATTTTAGAAACAAGTGGCTTGTGCACAGAAGTTTGTAATATATATGATTTATTTAGGTCTTACTCAAAAAGATGTTCTAATAGATCTTCAAAAAAAAATTAAGAACTTTAACTTTCACCATTAACTTCAAAGTCCAGACTGTAATAAGATCATAGAATTAAATTTAAGAGGATGATAGAAGTTGTGAAACTTGAATTTATTAAAAAAATACTGTGCAATATAAAATTGTGATATTAATACTAGTACTCGAAACAATAACATTTCATAGTGTATATTTCCTGCATTTCCAGAATAAACAAAATATTAAAACTAAATTTCTGCTTTTCAGTACATTCCATTATAAGTTTGTAGTTATATCAATATGACAGTTGTTATCTATTTGTTTGATGTGTTAAAGCTTTTGATTTTACCATTTGATTAGGGACTTTCTGTTTTGAATTTTCCTCTCAGAGTTCAGTATTTTTGTGATTAAATTAACTCATCATAGATATCAGGACTAAATTTAAAATTGAGAAAGGAAATGGTGAATATGTCAAAGCGACAACCATCCGACCATAGAGCAAACAACAGCCTTTACATATACGCCAGACGCGCATTTCGTCTACAAAAGACTCATCAGTGAAGCTCGAATCCAAAAAAGTTAAAAAGGCCAAATAAAGTACGAAGTTGAAGAGCAGTATTTTTGTGATTTTGCCTTTTATCCTAATAAGTTCAGCTGAACCATTTTAATGTCTGTCCAATAAATAGTGTGAAATTGTTTTTTTAAATGATTAGGGGTTGTCTGTATGACTGATTGCATAAATCTTCAATTATTGTATTAATTGTATTCATTTTGTCAGCGTTTATCACTTTATGTAGATCTGTTTGTGCTTTTTAGATCTCACCATTAATATTCATATTATATTGATTAAAATAGCAGAACTGTGCACAAGGGCTATTTCTGAATGTCTTTTCAAGATAAAGACTCAACTCTAAATATTTTTTTTAAGAATCCTATTCATTTCTAAAAATAAATGTGAGAGGATACCACAAATTTGGGAGTTTGTAGTAAAATCATTAACCAAAAAATACTGCCATTCTATAATTTGAAAATGCTTTTACATGTTTTTTAAAATTATATATTCTAGATCTGCAGCTATTTTTCGAGGGAAAAAAGTATCAATTTATTTTATAGAAATTTCTTTGTTGTGTTGTTTATGTATTCTATGTATCGAGGAATAAACGTGTTGATTAAAATATACTATGCTTTATTTTATATCATTTACAACTTTAATTTATATGATCAGATAATGATGTATATTTATATAAGGTCTACAAAATAACATGCTTTTAATCCTTTATTAAACATACTCTACCATTCCAAAATTTTATTAAAAATTGTATGATTGGATTTTGTATGATATAGCCATAAACAAATATATATTTTTTTGTATGTTTTCTCAATGTTTCAGAATCAAATGTATTATGGGTAATATTTTTTAAAGCGTACACTAAATCTTTGTGTTTCACTAACGTTACCTCCTAAACAGTAGAAATGCAACTATTTATGTGATTTAATTAGTTTCATTTTGTGATATGAACAAGGAAATAACCCATAGTTCTATATATAGATTCTGAAACAGAGAAATGATACATATTATAATATGTGGGTACAGGATTATAGTGGTATGGGGTATTTTCTTGCACGGGTTCTAAGTTGTTATATTGCTTTTCTGTTATTGTTGAATTTTATTTTTAACCTGTCAAACACACTATGTATTATGGTAAACAAATGTGTCTGTAAACACTTCTTACAATAACTCCGATTTGATTTAACCAATTTTCATGTAATATATACACAACATTACATTTTAATATAAAGGGTTAATTGAGTTCTCCCTTTTGATTTTGTTGTTTTGGGACCTGAACCAATTAAATTTTTCATATACCAAACACTGACTCCAATATACCTGGATTGATTTCCTCAAAACTTTATTACTGTAGGGATTGATAAAAAGAAGCTCAATTTTATATTTTTAATCTAAAAACAGTTGGATTTTCTAAAGTCATATTTGACAAAATATTTATACACTTTTAAGTATCAGATCCTAATGCATGATTTTCAAACAGAGTTATTTTATTTACTTCTGATTAAATAGCTTCTAAATATCCAGTGGCAGATCTAGAAATTTCCATAAGTGGGGGGTCCATTGACTGCCTAAGAGGGGGCCCGCCCGCTCAGGTCATGCTTAGTGATTCTCTATATAATAAACCAAATTTTTCCCAGAAAAAGGAGAGGGGGGACCCCCCATATAAATCCGCCTCTTATTTCCCATTCTATTTTTGCATTAATTTCCATTTGCACAGGGCTAAGGTATTTTGCGCTCTTGGGGCAGTTGCTTCCTTTTTTGGATTATGACTTTTTAAATGTCTTTCTTTACCTAGATAACTTAAATGTAAATCTTTGAACTGTTTGTTGATTTAACTGTTATCAAATACTTTGAATATTGAGGGGGCATGTTCAGCACCATAACATATGCATTCTTGTTGATTTTAATTTATAATTCAATTATGTGATACTAAATTTGATAATATTCAATCTGAATAAATTAACATAGTTATTATTGATGATCTAAATCTTTTCTGACTTTGTAACACAAATGAATGTTTGTTTCTTATTATATACAAAACAAGGCAGCTAAAAATAAACCTGCTGAAAATTGTATGATTGAAATAATTTGATATTTGAAAATAATGTATTTTTTAGGCAGAAATGCACTGATACAGGGTAATCATATTTATTCAAAGTTATTACTTCTGTGCATCCATTTATTTTTGTGGATACCAATTTTCATGAATAATGGAAAAGTTGAATTTTCGTGGATATTTGATTTTGTGGTTTTGCCAAAGTCTGTATAAATGACAATAGAACATCTGGGGTTGAAGTCATAAAACTTTGCTCAGTGCTCGGAGCACAAAAATCATGCTCGAAACATGAAATCAAGCATTTTGATTGGTTGATTCTCGAGTCTGAGTACAAAAATTGTGCTCGAAAGTTTTATGACCGCAAGGCCAGTTCTTTGTTGAGGATTTAATTTTGTGGTAAACCTATACCAAGGAAATCCACAAAAATTGGTATCCAACGAATAAGGAATTCACACTATTTTAATGAAATTGTTCACACCAGTAGATTCATTATGTTATTTTATTAAAGTTATTTGTTATCACATAGAATACACTGCTGTTTTTTCTGGTGATTATGTGCCTTGCTTATATTATTGATTTAGTATATGTTAAATAAAAATTCTTATAGTGATTTTTTATTTTACTTCTGAACATTCATGTGCATGAAGCAGTTGCCACTGGATGTTAAGCCACCAACAATCAATCAATCAAACCTACAAGTTATTCTAATTAAATGATATAAGGAGTAAAATCTTTTCACTCAATTGTGCCTTTGGGTCTTTAAAATTATCCATAGGCATTTTAGTTTAGTTTATACTACAGTGTTAGGGACCTCGGTGGCAGAGAGATCTAAGTAGTCTAACTGTTGTATCACTAGCCAGTCAATATTGAGGTTGTGAGATACAATCCCACACTTGGCAGGTGCGCTTGCAGGGGCGGATGCAGGAATTTTCGAAAGGGGGGGTGCTAACCCAGGGCAAAGGGGGGGTGCAGGGGGGGTGCAAAACATATGTCCCGATACAAATGCATTGATCGGCAAAAATAAAGGGGGGGTGCGCACCCCCGGAACCCCCCCCCCCCCCCCCTGGATCCGCCACTGGCTTGGCTCCAATTGTTCCAAACAAAGGTTTGTGGTTCTCTCCTTGCACTCCAGCTTCCTCCACCAATTAAAACTGACTGCCATGAAAAAGCACAATAGAGCTGAAAGTGATGTTAAACAATATCAATTACTGTGTTTATTCAAATTTTCTTTGTATAACTAAATTTGTTCAAAATTAATTTTACAGAAGTATATAGCTCCATGCAGGTTAAAACAATTATAAAAAAGACCAATATCTAAGGGTTAATCAGAATTCATTAGCTGAGGAGACAAGGACAAAACTGGCAAAACAGAGATAGAAGGTACTAAAGGGACAATCAATATTGATTAGTCTATAAGAGAAAGACAAAACCATAGCAAAAACAAATAAACTGTCATCACAGAGATATGTCTCGCTTTTTTGTGATTTTGATTACCGGTATACAAATGTTTAAAATAAAATAGCAATACTAAACATTTTACATAAGCTAGTCAAAAATTCAAAGTCAATGAACCATGACTGAGGTACATGTCTAAACAATCTCCATGTAAATGGGACAATCCAATGCTAATACAACTGTATACTAAATACCATTGACTTATAAGTCGTTCCCTTTAAACAAAACAAAACACAAACATTAACTTGTAAACTATGTAAAAGATTCAAAGTCAATGAACCATAAATAGTCGGTTGGGCAGAAGAATCTTCATACAAAATGATACTTGCAAATGCCAATAAATTTGAATACCAAATACTGTAAATTCAGATATTATTGCATGTATTTATCATTGTGATTTTGTCATTTTAAACTTAAATGCTATTTTTAAGTTTTATACCATTTTGAGAAAAAATCCGTTTAATTCATATAAAATATTTCAAAATGCGAGTTCAAATTATTGCGTTTACAACTCTGTCGCATTTTCGCAAAATAAAAACCTCACAATAATTTCTGAATTTACAGTATTGTTGACTTAACATTAGCAGTTCATCTTAAACTAATCTTATCACAAACTAATAGATAAAAGAATGCACACGCTGAAATGTCTCACCTTCTTTACTAATCATTGATATTATGTTGATAGTCCTAAATATAAAGCTTTATTACAACTGTCTCATAAACTCAACATTGACTAAGATAACTTTACATTGACCAATAAACCATGAAAATGAGGTCAAGGTCAGATGAACCAAGCCAGGCAGACATTTTAACAATTCTTCCATACAACAAATATAGTTGACCTATTGCTTATAGTTCAAGAAAAACAGACCAAAACACAAAAACTTAACATTGAGCAATAAACTGAAAATGAGGTCAAGGTCAAATAAAACCTACGCTACTGACATATAGATCATAAAACATTTCCATACACCAAATATAGTTGATCTATGGCATATATAGTATTAGATAAATAGACCAAAACTCAAAAACTTAACTTTGACCACTGAACCATGAAAATGAGGTCAAGGTCAGATCACATCTACCGGCTAGACATGTACACCTTACAATGATTCCATACAACAAATATAGTAGGCCTATTGCATAAAGTATGAGAAAAACAGACCAAAACACAAAAACTTAACTATAACCATGAAAATGAGGTCAAGGTCAGATGACCTGCCAGTTGGACATGTGCACCTTACAGTCCTTCCATACACCTAATATACTAGACCTATTGCTTATAGTATCTGAGATATGGACCTTGTTCACTGATCCATGAAATGAGGTCGAGGTCAAGTGAAAAACTGACGGGCAAGAGGACCTTGCAAGGTACACACATACCAAATATAGTTATCCAATTACTTATAATCAGAGAGAATTTAACATTAAAAAGAATCTGAATTTTTTTTTCAAATGGTCACTGAACCATGAAAATGAGGTAAAGGACATTAGACATGTGACTGACGGAAACTTCGTAACATGAGGCATCTATATACAAAGTATGAAGCATCCAGGTCTTCCAACTTCTAAAATATAAAGCTTTTAAGAAGTTAGCTAACGCCGCCGCCTGATCACTATCCCTATGTCGAGCTTTCTGCAACAAAAGTTGCAGGCTCGACAATAAACTAAGCAAAAGTTTCAAAGTTGATAGACCATGACTGAGGGGACGACCCAAATATTCTCCATGGAAATGAGATGTGTTAATGCTTATCTAACTGAATTTCAATTAATATTGGCCTATCACTAATGGTTCCCTATCAACTGACATAATCACAAACTAATACATTGTTAATGCCCTCGCCCCCACATTCTGTCTTGCTTTTTGAATCTGTCAAGCGAGACAAAAATGAAAGGACTAAACAAGTCTTTCTCTGGCCTCTGGCCTTTGTTAGTCTTGTATGATTTTTAATTTTAGTTTCTTGTGTATAATTCCAAGTTTAGTATGACGTCCATTTTCTCTGAACTAGTGTACATATTTGTTTAGGGGCCAGCAGAAGGAAGCCTCCGGGTGTGCGAGTTTCTCGCTACATTGAAGACTCATAGGTGGCCTATCGCTGTTGTCTGCCCTCTGGTCGGTTTGTTGTTGCTTTGACATATTCCCAATTTCCATTCTCAATTTAACTACATAGAAAAGTAAAATTCTGGGGTTATATCAGTAATTTAGAAGGGCATGCAGATTCTGCTCCACATGTGGTACTGACATGTTGTTCATGGTAAGTACAAATTGGGTGATACTGCAAACTAAATTATTTTCCCATTGAAATATTTCTAGTCAACTTTCACTGGGATTGATTTTCAGGATCTCATTTTTTTTTTCTTAAATATTTCCCTATTGAAAGATCCAAGTTTCAAATTTCAAATCAATTTAAACATGCTTTATTTTTCTGTGTGCGAAAATTTTGCTTAATACAGTAAGTCTTATTCAGAGATGTCATGCAAACATTAGCTGGTTTACAGTAAGTCTTATTCAGGGATGTTACAATTTTGGAAAATAGGGAGGGATTGTGGCTAGAACAATTGTAACATATCCATGGTAATCCCTGACACAGTTATAGGAGCAAGACTTAAAATGTACTGTGTGTCAATAGGAAATTTGTACTTTGTTGGACATTAAAATTTGTGATTAAACTATACATTGCATACCAACTAAATCCACAAGGTTTAATCATTTCTAAGTAAAATTTAGATCAACTAATAATATGGGAATAAAATAAGTTCATGTAAGCGCTTTATAAGGAACTGCTGGCATTATTGTCCATTCTAAAAGATCTCTAACAAGAATGTGTCCCCAGTACACTGATGCCCCATCCGCACTATCATTTTCTATGTTCAGTGGAACGTGAAAATGGTGGAAAATCTCTAATTTGGCATTAAAATTAGAAAGATCATATCATAGGGAACATGTGTACTAAGTTTCAAGTTGATTGGACTTCAACTTCATCAAAAACTACCTCCACCAAAAACTTTAACCTGACAATCGAACAGACAGACGGACGGAGGGACGGACGAACAAACGAATGGACGCACAGACCAGATATCAAAATGCCCATAAATGGAGCATAAAAATGATAAGGCACATTTAAAACAAATCATGGAAAATTTTGTATCATATATTTTCTTTTCTAATAACAAATGAATGATATAATATACTTATAATATACGGAATGATCTATTAATAGCACATTTATACAGTATAACAAATAAAAAAATCATAACAAGCTTATCAGCAGTACAAAACCGAAAGCAATCTACAAAACAAATACATTGTATTTGAACCTAACTACTGTGGATTCACTTATTTTCGTGGATATCAATTTTCGTGGATTGCTGAAAACTTGCATATTCGTGGATATTTGATTTCATGGTTTTGCCAATCTCTGTATACAAAGCCTATTGAAAATATGTTATTCATTGAACATCAAAGGTGCATCTATACAAATTCAAAGACTAACAAAGGCCACAAAACACTCAAAAGTTGGTATCCAACGAATAGTAATGAATCCACAGTAAAATATTGCACTAATATACAGTGTACATCACAGGAAATCTCATTTATTTCTTTGATTATCAGATTATTTCTCCTAAACAATCCATAGGCAACCATTAGATTGTCCTTTCTCAGTCTATAAGAAAGCAACATGTATGCAGAATATTGTGAACAAAAATCTTTTGCAACTATCAAATAGACAGTTTTATGTATAATTCACACAAACAACTTTTATCTAACATGAATAAGAAATAAAACTAGTTGGAAAAGTATAGGTAAAAAGCTCTAGGTATATTCACCAATAATGGAAAATCACCAATTATAAAAATAATCAACTAAAAAAAACTCTCTTCCTTCCTCCAAATTGTAGTTCTCTTAAAAAAAGAATAGTGTTAACTATAGGTTTACAATGTTAGTTCAGGCATTCAAACAGCTCTCCATAAATTGTTCAACCAATTGTTTTTCATAAGAGGTCAATGCCATTTTGACATAGAAAATACTTCATGATTTTTTTTCCTAAAACAAATTGAGTTTGTTAAGCTTAAAAAAATTTCAGTATTATCTAGCCTAAAATAACTAAGTCCATCTTACATAGTGAACTGGTTCATTTAACATAATTCTGACAAATATATGATGGTATAATGTACAGGTATAGAAATACACAGAATATTGCACATGTTAAATGCTATTTTGGCTACCTATGCAAAAAACTTTAAAAAAAAATCTAAGCTACACACTTTTTTCTATGACACTATTTTGGCACATCTCTATAAAGCACATGCATCAATGGAAACTCATTCAAAGCACTGATCCAAGATTTAAAAATAGTGTGGCAATAATCCAGACAATTTTGACAAACAAAAATTTATCCCTGATTTTATGATGTATCCTACACCAGAATCCACTCCTGCCACCAGTTTGTTATGGGACAATATTAATATAAATCTGTATGCAAAATTTATAGTGAATTTTAAAAAAGGATCCATAGTTATCTGTCAGATTTTTAACTAAATTTACACAAAAACAATATTACAAACACATCTAATACAAATGTTAAAAAAAATTTCAAAGCATTCTGAATTAAAAAGTGAAAGCTGAATTCTGTAAATAATTCATCTTGTTTGTTCACTGCGCTCAATAAATGTTTTGATCAAATGCTGCCATGTTGGTTATTCTCATTATTTATGGTGAAAAATTGATAATTAACCTTTTTTCGAAAAAGGAAATATACCAGTTTTTTATTTGATCTATATTTATGATTTTTAATCATGTGTCCTTCTTTCGGTTATGACATTATCACATAACTTTTTCATTAAATTTCTCTATTCATTTCTTAAAACAACTGATGCAGTTCAACACTTACTATCCATCATTCCAGGTCAAAGGTGCATCTATACAACCTATAACTTACTTGCTTTTTATCAAATTTCTCTTAAATCTAAATGCACAAAATATGAACATGTACAAAAAAGTAACATGTACACATGAAACTGACCATTTCATATCACAAACATTTAAGGTTAACATTGCAATGTAAGGTGGTGCAATGATACAATATTATAATCACATTAAAATACACCGCCTACACTTAACACATCAAAACAAACATCACAAACACGAACAGGTTTTTGTTGATTATATTTCACAATCGGCATGTCTTTAGATGAACACTTGGCACAAAGAAGTCTTCCACAGTGACGACTGAAAGAAAATAACAAATTCATTGAAATTTTAAAAAATATACAATCCATATTTTGAGGCCTTTTTTTTCTCCTTCAAAATAAGGAATGTCTTTTGCTGATTATTGAAGGCTGTACACAATCAATAGTTGCTTCTTTCTATGTGGTTTGGTCTGAGTTGAGAGCTGTCTCATTGGTTAATATATAGAACAATCTAGGAACCACAAAAAACTGCCTTTAAGAAAGGTGAAGGTGGTGACCTATGAATCCAGGTTCAGAAAGAATAGGTATTTCTACAAGGAGACAACAAGAGATTTCTACTTAAAGAGATAACCTTTATAGCATGTTTCTACTTATAGAGGTGACCTTTATAGCATGTTTCTACTCATAGAGATGACCTTTACAGCATGTTTCTACTTATAGAGGTGACCTTTATTGCATGTTTCTACTTATACAGGTGGCCTTCATAGCATGTTTCTACTTATAGAGGTGGCCTTCATAGCAGGTTTCTACTCATAGAGATGACCTTTACAGCATGTTTCTACTTATAGAGGTGACCTTTATTGCATGTTTCTACTTATACAGGTGGCCTTCATAGCATGTTTCTACTTATAGAGGTGGCCTTCATAGCAGGTTTCTACTTATAGAGGTGGCCTTTACAGCATGTTTCTACTTATAGAGGTGGCCTTCATAGCATGTTTCTACTTATAGAGGTGGCCTTCATAGCATGTTTCTACTTATAGAGGTGGCCTTCATAGCAGGTTTCTACTCATAGAGATGACCTTTACAGCATGTTTCTAATTATAGAGGTGACCTTTATTGCATGTTTCTACTTATACAGGTGACCTTCATAGCAGGTTTCTACTTATAGAGGTGACCTTTATTGCAGGTTTCTACTTATACAGGTGGCCTTTACAGCATGTTTCTACTTATAGAGGTGACCTTTATAGCATGTTTCTACTCATAGAGATGACCTTTACAGCATGTTTCTACTTATAGAGGTGACCTTTATAGCATGTTTCTACTTATACAGGTGGCCTTTATAGCATGTTTCTACTTATAGAGGTGACCTTTATTGCAGGTTTCTACTTATAAAGGTGGCCTTCATAGCAGGTTTCTACTCATAGAGATGACCTTTACAGCATGTTTCTACTTATAGAGGTGGCCTTTATAGCATGTTTCTACTTATAGAGGTGACCTTTATTGCAGGTTTCTACTTATAAAGGTGGCCTTCATAGCAGGTTTCTACTTATAGAGGTGACCTTTATAGCATGTTTCTACTTATAGATGTGGCCTTCATAGCAGGTTTCTATTTATAGAGGTGACCTTTATAGCAAGTCTTTGAAATTGACACCTGCTTTATAAATTTTCTTTTGCTAGTCACAAGTTTACATTTTTTGTACATGTTTATTTGTCAAAATACTGACTTTATATGATTGTTTAATGAATGTGCAAAAGCCTTAAAGACAGAGTGGCCTAAGTAGTTCATCTGCTATTTTACTAGTATGCCACTCCTGAGGTTGAAAGTTCCAACCCCACACTTGGCAGATGTTTTTGACTTCAATGTTAATAGATAAGGATTGTCAGTTTTCCTGCCACAAGGAAAATATTGTTAAATACCAAAAAATAACAACATTAATCTTACCAATGATGTTTTCTTGTTTTGATTCCAAATTTAACACAACATTCTAAACAAATCTCTCCTTCTGACCAAGCTGGTTCTTTAGATAACATGTCTATAATAAAAAAAAATACAGAACATCACAAGAGAAAATGTCTGACACCACAAAATAAAACTGATTAATGGCTGACATGTCACGAAATGTCACTAAATCTCACGGTGATTGTCCTGAATCTGAAAGACTTAATAGAGATGTGACATATGGTGGGACAGAATTTATCAGGCTTACTTTCAGTAGGACAACTGATCATAAAAGTTGCACCAAAAAAATTACTAGAATTTGTTGATACAGTATTTGTTTTTATTAGTGTTGTCAACGGTTAACTGGTTAACCGGTGGAACGACTGAATACCAAATATCAAAAACGCTAACCGGTTAACTGGCCTTTTTTCAATTTTGATATAAATTTGTATTGAAATCATTAAATAGTCAGTTATGTTTTATTTAAAATTGTCGTCGTGGTAATTGATTTGACAGATCAATTGTCCAGTATATTGATTGCTATTATTAATAAAAAAAACATAAAATTAATTAGAATTTGTCTCAGCTCGGGGCAAGATCTTAAGGAAACATAATTAGTATAATTACATGTTTTTTAACAGTTTCTTTAAATCAGTAATACAATTAAATTTTACAATTTTCTTCATTATTTAGTTTTTGATCAAATATTGTGTAGGCCTACATCTGAATGGGCTACCTCCGTCGTGCAAGGCTTTGTCTTACTTTAAACGAAATGCTAACTCAAAAATTGTGAAATGCAGACTGATGTGAATGAACTCAATGTATGCATGATAGTACCAGTAACATGCTTAGTAATCATTTCAAATTGAAACACTCCACATTATTTTCGGAGACAACAAAAGAAAAGGAAAGAATAACTGGTTTCAAACATATATAATTCTACGAGATCAAGAAGTTTTTTTTTTATTTTTCAATCTGAAGTTGGTAAAAACGATATAGTTGATACGGTGTATTTGATTATTAAAAGTCAACCTTCGCCAGGAATCCTCACAGACAAGCCTTATAATGCCAACAAAGGACACACTTCAATTCTAAAAGTGTAAAGGAGTAGGTCCGGTAAGGGCCGATTTTGGCCTCAAATTTCAGGTTCATCGAACGAAAGATTTTGGACACTTTTTAAACACTTAAGTGTCTATTTCAACTGATTCAATTAGTTTAAGTAAAAGATTTTAACTGATTTAGTCATTAAAAACGCTCCGATTCAAGCTTAAATATGAAAAATCTATCAAATATGCCAAAAAAGGTCACTTTTCAGATAGTTTTTGTCAAAAATGAAAGTGGCCGCATCTGTGTTCATCCTCAACCTTTATATATGTTATGTATTATCATCAAATACAACTTATATTTTAATATTATGAATGAACACGAATGCGGCCACTTTCATTTTAGACAGAAACCGTCTGAAATTTTACTAAAATGCTCAAAGTGTGAAGATTTCAGTAATTTAGCATGACTTAGTGATGCTAGTACCCGATATATGTGCATTGTATTGTCAAAAACTGCCCATAATTATGTGGCAGAATCATTCTTTTTTCCAATAAATAACTAAAAGTTTACATTTTAACAATTTTATAAAACTGCTATATTTTGGGGCCAAAAAGGGGTCTTACTGAACCTACTCCTTTATGACTTGGATGGAAGGTTGTCACATTGGCACTCATACCACATCTTATATCTATGTGTAGGGTACTATAGATAACTAGGCTTTCAAACACCAACTTAAAAACTACCGGTTAACTGCTTAATCGGTCGAACAATTATCCGAGTAACAGGTTAGGCAAAAGTGTCGGATTTGACAACACTGGTTTTTATGTATTTGAGTATAATGAAATATTAGACAATTTATGACTTGTAGCTGATATTCAATGATATTACTGTGGAGAAAGCCTAACAATATATAGATATAAGACATAGGTCATATTTATTAATTAAGGTGGTACCCAGCACTTTAACTAACATTAATTTGGCTCGTTTAATTTTCTTAAAATTTTGACAAAATATTTACTTTGACCCTTTTACAAAAGTATAAAAATTTCAAAAAATTTGAACCAACCGTTTTATCAGAAAAATTACACTGGTTATATAGCAGTTTGACAAACACTTATTTTGATCATTAAGAAGCTTAATATTCCCTAACAATACAAAGTAATTAAAACGTTTAACTGATTTTACAGAGTTATCTCCCTGTAGTGTTAGGTACCACCTTAAACCAGTGTTCACAATAAAGCTTTAAAAATGCTATGACTGACAATTTGAAACTTTCTCACAACTTTAAATAGACACAGAATTAAAAACATGAATTCAAAAATCTTTTTCTCCTTACAAACTTTTAATGTTAAAAGTCCTATGGAAATAGAATGGAAATAGAAACGGACTTACCTAATAATTTGAAAAGTAATTGTTTAGTAGCAACAGGTGCATTGAATATATTTAATCCCTGTCTGTTCATTGTTCCTAGTTTAGCTCCTGCTCTAACTAATGCTCTACATAGGTTACCATTGCCATTCACATAGGCTAGTAATAAACCTGAAATTAATATTGAACATAATGTATACACTTGTTTAATCCCACATCATTCTTTATGTGCCTCTTTCTGAATTGAATTGCTTCATATTTTTCATGTCTGGTCTTTTATAGCCAGCAATACAGTAGGTTGTTTTTTCTCCATGTTGAAAGCTATATGGTTGCCTATAATTGCTTATACTCACTTCATTTGACCTTTTGTGGAAACAAGTCTCTTTGGCAAACATACCAAATCGCCTTATTTTTGAGAGCTTGTCAATTGTTGGAAGACAACATGGTGATAATTAAGATTATAATGGTGACCTATATATAAAAAATGTGTTGTAAGGCTACTACCCTTCATCCAAACAGTTTTGCCTTACCTGTATTTGCTTCACTGTCAACAGCATCTATAGGATAATCAGGCATACTTTCTTTAAATAATTCAAAAATGGCCGCTGCATTATCTCTCCCATACTGACATAGTACATGGATAGGCATCTGTCCTCTGTGGCAAATAAAAATACATTAGTATTAATAATATGCCTATGTTGTTGTATTTTTTTCTGTCATTCGTAGCTCATTTTTTCCTTTAAACACATTTCATTGCATGCAAATTATAAATAAAGTTGCAAAACATAAGTCATAGCATCCATGTCTTCTTGTGCAGCAAGAAATTTTTGTGTAGGGTTTTATTTTTGGTCAATTCGGTATTACATGAAATATAAATGGCAAATATGTCCCTTCATTTTAATCAATAAAAAGAAAACATGAAAATTAAACTTTGCAAACTAGTTTGGTCTAAGAAATCGTGAAATTGAAATTCCAAGAAAAATAACCATGATTAAGTATAAAAGAGGGACAAAAGATACCAGAGGGACAGTCAATCTAAGAGATTGAAAATAAACTGACAATGCCATGGCTAAAAATAAAAAGACAAAACAGACAAATAATAGTACAGAAGACAAAACATAGAAAACTAAAGACTAAGTAACACGAAACCACCAAAAACTGGGGATGATCTATGGTGCCCCGGAAGGGTAAGCAGATCCTGATATTATAGAGTATAAGATACATACTTTGCATTAACAGCTTCAGCATTGATTTGTGATTCTGTTAACAACACTCTAGTAGCTTGTAGGTGGCCTTGTTGTACAGCTATGTGCAATGCTGAAAATTTAAATAATTTATTCAGTCAAACTTTTTCACAACATAAGTATAAAAAATACAGTTGTAATGTTTTGTAGGGAAAATAACTAATAGTATATAAATACTCTCCTTCATTTCATTTCTTGTGCTCACTTCTGAAAGGGTTTATAATGAGCCATATAGCTAACATTTTACAATATGAAGAAAACAAAAAAATAATGTTAATGTTCATGGTTTAAAATTCAGAAAAAACTTTTTTTGTATAAGCATTTTGAGTAATAAAGGAGATGTCTTAATGAGAAGTGTTTGTAACAAGAAAATTCTTTAAAACTGAAACCACATGAATTTATTTACTTTAGACATCAATATTGTGGTATAACTTTGTTGCATCAAAGGCATTTTTCTGTATGTTTAACCCAATCAGGAATGCCAATAGCCTAACATCTGATATATAAATACTTTTGGACCTATATGACACAAAGTTCAATAAAGTATTTCATTATAGACTATAAAATTTTTCATTTTTCATTGGCTAAAAGCAATGGGAATCTTCCCTGATAATACGTTATAATCACTGCTGGCAAAATAACAATAGGTTTATATAAGATTTGAAACAGCTAACCTGCACCAAAGATATATAGATTTTCCTATGCAATGTCAATGACGTAGTTTAATGATGCCATGCAAATGTTTTGATTTTATAATTATTTTTTCTGTGTTTTCCTTTTGGTTGGCTTAGGTGCATATCAAATCTTTGGGGTTGATAAATTATTGTATCAAACTAATCTAAAGTCAATAATTGCATATATATATATAGATTCCCCAACTGCAACAAGTGTATTACGATATTTCTCCAATCGAGACAGTTAAATTTTAATATTTCAAAAATTTTAAATTTAACTGTTGAGAGTTGAGAAATATCATAATACACAAATTACAGTGGTGGAATCTGTTTCTCTTATGATTTTTATCCTTCCTATTCAAAGATTTGAGGAAAGTTGAGTACTTTTGATGTGACGTCATCAGGCATGGTCGCCTTTTTTCATGACATCACAATAAGAAAATTCAGAAGAAAACAAGAAAATTTAACGTCACAATAAAATTTCAGCCAATCATTTGCTGTGGAACAGATTTTTCACTAAAGAGGATAAATATTTTTCTCACACCGGTAAGGGATTGTGAAAATAGCACAAAAATTATATAATATCGTACTTACCATTGTTATTGTTCTCATCTAAGGCATCAAACTCTATCCTGTTATCCAACAGCACAGAACATATACTGGCATGGTTGTCTGCTGCTGCTAAGTGCAGGCAGGTCATTCTTTGTTTGTTCCTTGCATTGACGTCTGCTCCCGCTAATAGCTGTAATAATCAAATTATATTACATTGAAATATTATGACCTGACAATTTCACAAAGATCATAATCAGAAAAATTAAAAAACTAGAATTCCAGTTCTGTAGCTAGGATGTCTCAGAAAGGGTTTTGTTTTTGGGTCATGATCTACTAATGCTCTGACTCTAATACTGTGGATTCATTTTTTTCTTGGATTTTAAATTTTCTTGAATAGATTATTCGGGTTT
>CM034360.1:36548617-36576028 GCA_019925275.1 Mytilus edulis
AATTACATGCCCATACAAATAGAGCCTAAAAATAATACCTTTCTGCTATTTTCTGGCTTGTAAAAAGACAAATCACTTTATATTGAAACAAGAATTTGTCCATAGTACACAAATGCCCTACTCACACTATCATTTTCTATGTTCAGTGGACTGTGAAATTAAAATTAGAAAGATCATAACGTAGGAAACATGTGTACTACGTTTTTAAGTTGATTGGACTTCAACTTCATCAAAAACTATCTTGACCAAAAACTTTAAGCTGAAGAGGGACAAATGGAAGAATGGACACACAAACCAAAACCATAATGCACCTAGGTGGGGCATATAAAGAGTTTACATGGTTTAAACAGGTAAAAAAGTCTTAAATAAGAGTGTTTGTTAATAAATTACCAAAGTATTTACTGTTATAAATGTTTACACAATAAATCAATCTTACAGTGTACTTAAATACATATATGATGTCTTTATAAAAGCCATCATATTTCTTCTAAAACTAAATATAACAAAAATTCAGACGCCTTAGAAAATAATTCAAATCTTTGAAGCCCATCTACACTTAAAACCTGGGTAAAATGATGACATGTTCATAGGATATACTATAAATATTCTATTCTAATTCAACACATACTTTTATCTGAACAAAATATTTCAATTTATGAAATGGGCTGGTTCAGATAGGTTCAGATTTCTTAGTACAATAATAATCAGCATTTCAAGATTTTCATTGAGTGTACAAAAATAAACATATATTTCAATTTATGAAATGGGCTGGTTCAGATAGGTTCAGATTTCTTAGTACAATAATAATCAGCATTTCAAGATTTTCATTGAGTGTACAAAAATAAACATAAACAGATAAAAAATAAAAATATCAGACATTTTTACAACATTATCATCTGAGTATTCTAGGAGATTCAGTTTTGACTTGTTAGCCTGTTACAGTGGATTCATTTTAATTTGTTGGATACCAATTTTCATGGATTAAGTTGGTACAGGTGAACCTTAAGTGAAATTAAATGTCAAAGAATAAAAAAAAATTCTTTAAGTTTGTATGCAGACTTCAGCAAAGCCATGAAATCAAATATCTACGAACATATGAGTTTTTCTTAATCAATGAAAATTAGTACCCACGAAAATAAATGAATCTACAGTATTAAAATTTTAAGTAATGTAAATTGTAAATACAAATTTTGATAAAAAGTCATCAAAATGTTTCGGGTTTTTTTTGCAAATAAATAGTACATTAAAATATCTGTGATACACAGATTCCGTAGAAATTAATTCTGTTTTCAAAGTTTGAGATTCCTATCATTCATCCAACAGTAGAGTTCTCTAATGGGTTATATCTCAGTTGTCCTGCTTTTACTCTTCTTTTAAGTTCTTTCCACAATAGAGATTTTTCTTTCTGGACTTTTTTAAGTATTCCTTTATTTTCCATTGCTCTGCGAGACAAATATGGCAGGACTTCTTCTACAGGTCCATAGGGGACATATTTGTACACAGAATAGCCGGCTTGACCTATTCAAAACAAAAATGAAATGTTAACGTAATGAAATATTTCTTATAGCAAATGCTTTTAGCTCATATAGCAAAAGGTAAAATAGAGAAAAAGGAAAAGGACAATTACTACAACCTGGAGATAAGTTATGTTCTTATGAGTGCCATAAAATTACTGCTTATCTGATATTTTCTCACATCTTCAAACTGTTTTGCTGCTTATTATTTTTGACATAAAATGGTGTATCTTAAAGTCGATCTTTGATGTACCAATATATTGGCAGTGGACAATTATTCATTATACACAGTACTTCTGAACTTGCCTTTTAGTCAATTCTTTGTTTATAATGAACAAAAACATGTGTGAAGTTTACAATATTGAAATGGTAAAAATACCATTTTTGCTGCCAACATGGTATACCTGGCATATTGGTTACGAAAATCTACCAAATGGATGTAATTTATATATTTTTCCTATTTACACCTTAAATGGATGCCTTGTTTGTTATTAAAAAGTGTATATTGACTTGTATCTCTTTTGGTTTTTCCTATTTTGTTAGGTTGCTGTCTAATTGACACATACCTCCAACCTCCCTTTATACATGTAACACCATTGAAAAGGAGTAAAATTGTTGTTTTAGATTGGTGCTAGGACATCAGAATTTAGATTATGTACATTTAAAAATATATAATTCGTTCAACTGTCCTTTCTATGAACTACTTAGAATTCATTTATTTTGTAGATACCAATTTTAGTTTATAAAGGAAAATTTACGTGTTCGTGGATTTTTAATTTTATGGTTTTGTCGACGTCTGTGTCTAAGCCTATAGAAAATTTGTTATTCATTAAACATTCAATTTCATGTTTCAGGTGTACTCAAGAAATCCAGGAAAATTGGTATCAAATAAATAAAAATTAATCCACAGTATGACATTTACATTGGTATTTGTAGGATACCAATTTTTCATGGATATAGGAGGGTCTGGATTGGGGGTCTGTTATTCTATTCCCTTTTTTCTCTATTCTTCAAAAAATTAACTCCTTTTTTCTCTAATCTTCAAAAAATTAACCCCTTTTTTCTCTAATCTACATTTTTTTTGCCCGTTATTCTCTAATCTTTATTTTTTAAGGGCATTATTCTTTAATCATTTAACCCCATCCAAACCCTTATATAGGCAAACCTCAAATATATATTTTGAATAAAGTGCAAATTTTATTAATTGGCTTGTATGCAGACTTTGGCAAAACCTTGATATCAAATATTCATGAAAATACTATTTTTCCTCAATTCACAGTAAATATCAGTTTTGGATTTATTACTTTCATTGGCATCAATTTTCATGGTTCAAGAATTTTCAAAATTACCTTATATCAGGGTCGTCATCTACTTAAAAATAAATAAGAACTTGTATTCGTGGAGAACCCATTTTCTGGGTTTTCGTGGATGATTTTATCCACGAATTAAAGTGTCAAACGAAATAAAATAACCATTGTCCAAATCAAGAAATGGAAAGATCCCCATGTAGGTTTGATTACCGATTTGATCTAGAGAATATCACCAAATCTGAGACTACTGTTAGAGTTGTCACAGGGCAAATGCAATATGAATTACAACTGCAGGCAGGATTATACCTATTTAATCTTTAAAACCAAAAGTGTACAACTTTTGATATTTTAATTCACATAAAAAAATATTTATGATCGATAAAATTCTGATTTCCAGTAATGATAGGTTTTGATTAAGTGTTCATTTTATATCCTGATAATTCTTGTACGTACACGAAATAATAATAATTTCAGGCTGGGCTTGCTTTTGATAACAATTAATTTTACAATTCAAGTTACATTTATAACATTTTATGTAACTGTTTTTCTTGAGGTGACATGTTTATGGCCTTATTAAAACCTTTGATGGTTTTAATCTGTTGATCACTCTATCTCAGATTAATAAGTGTGATCACTACGATTTACACGGGTCAACAATTTAAATGTTTACTTTGCAATTTCCCTCAATCCAGACAATTTATATCTTCGTTTCTAATGGCTTCAATTTTTCAATCTTTTAAAAAAAACAACACTAAAATCCACAAATTAAAAAACCCACGAACATGTAAAATTTGCTCAAACCACGAAAATTGATACCCATGAATTAAAGTACTTTCACAGTATTTGATTGAATATTAAATTTGTGATTTCCCCCATCAATGAAATTTACACAATACCATATTAGCACAGAATATGTACTGTTAAAACTATGAGTCATTTAAGATACTCACCCAATGGAAAGCTGATTTGATCACACATGCCCAACAGCTGCCCAAAACAGATTAACCTATCAGATTTCTTAATATCATGTCTATCCATTCTACAAAACAGATATTATGCATTTGAAAAAACAAATCAGAACACAACACTTCATCAGAAAAAGGGTAGCTCGATTGCTCATTGATCTAAGAGTTTATATTACTAACCATTTTGAATTTTCCTCAGAGTTCGGTATTTTTGAGATTTTACTTTTTTGTATCACTAGTCTTGAAACACTGAGGTTGTGAGTTAGAACACAATCATGGCAGATGTGCTGTACTTCAACCTTTATTGACAAGAATTGTCAGATTCCAAGACTAATACCACATATGATTGCAGTGGTATAAAAGATTAAAGTTTAGATCACAAAATGGCCTATATAAACCTACCCTTCTACAGCAAATCTGACTGTATCTTCATTATGACTAGCCACCATTACAGCTATTTGTCCCAACGGTCTTTGTTTTATCTGGTAAAAGACTTCCTCCAGACAGGCATGATACATGTCTGTTGTAGCATGGTAATCAGCATTTATTGGATCTTCATAACCAACAGAGGCAGCTCTTTCTCTCTCCTATCAAAATATGTTATTATGTCAACAAACGGTTGTAAGAGAGATAGTCTACCATGTAGTTAAGAAGGATAATAAAGAAACTGAAGAAGGACAGTGGTAGGACTGTCCACAAAATTGTTGAATTATTACAATGATGTAATATGCGTTCCTTATAAGAATTCTCAAAAACAACAAAGATCTATAATAAACAATATATAAACATTTTTGTAAGAAAAAAAGTTTGTAAAATTTTGACCAGGGATTTATTTTTCACACTTAGGTATTCATTTATTCACAAGTCACTTGTATTCATTCAGTTTTCCCTTGTAATTGTATTTCCTACAAAGTTTGAGTATAGAAATTAGGACCTAAACATTGTAGACTGTACCTGTTCCATGTACGCTCCTCTAACAAGTTTGGCTCCAAATTGAAAGTTTTCTCTCCTAGATAAATCTAAATCTACTTTTAAATTGGTCAATGAATTCTGTAAAGAGTAAGGAAAATATTATACAAGTACCGGTATAAAAATGCTACATATTTCAATCAGTTTTTAAAACTTAAAATAAGAAAACTTTACAATACACAAGAATTGTACTTTGGTATTGAACTTTCGTCCTGAAACTCAATTCAAGATTGGGACCTATTACCTCCAGATATCATTTATAGAACCAGATAAGCTATTCACAGAAAATTCAATTGGTTCAAGTTGTCAGTTATTAACCTTCACACACACATAATGTAATAATGTCCAAGGACTTGACATCATATACAATCAATATCAAGCACTGCTACTTAAATTAAAGCATGGGAGGGTTGGAGAGTCAGCTTCTCTATACTGAATGTATTTTTCTATGGTACTCTCTAGCCTCTAAATGGTATGAGCATATAATATTACCTTTAAATAAGTCTGATATGTATTGAAAACTATGGCTTTATCCTTGTTAAATTTTCTCATCATTTCTATAACTATACGACTAATAGCTGGCTGGAAATAGGTTTGTTCAGCATCCACCATAACTCTCACATCTTTTTCTTTTGCATACTGTAAACAAAATAAATGTGATTCATAAAGAAAATCATTTTTACCTGACATTAATTTTTACTTGATAACCAGACAATCCCTTACAGGTATCTTAGAAATTTAAGCTGATTTTAAATTAAAAGATGTCTATATGGGTAAATGTTGGCTGTCCATTAACATGTCTAACCACACCACATTCTGTGTGTGCCTTTCTCAATTACGGAAACTATAATTTAGTGGTTGTCAACTATTGCTGTATATCATTTTTTTGTTTTGTACATAAATTAGTCAAAAAGTTTTCTCATTTTATTTGTTTTACATTTATCATTTTGGGGCCTTTTATAGCTTACTATGTGGTATATGTGGTAAATGTTTTGCTCATTGTTGAAGGTCGAACAGTGACCTGTAGTTGCTAACCTTCTCATTTGTTGTTAGGACTCTGGTTGATAGTTGTCTCATTAGCAATCATACCACATTTTCTTATTTTCATACACAACATATCTTCCTCTCCATTGTCCTGACTGAATGGAGCAAAGTGGTAAGTGGGCAAACATCAACATGAAAAAGTAGCCACAGGTTCCAAAAAAATAAATGTGACCGCAAGGTTGCAAAAAATGTCCAACATGCATTATGATTTTACAAGTACTACCTTTCATATTTAGGACTAATGCATTTGCTGAAATGCACATCATTGAACTCTGGTGGATAGTTGTCTAATTGGCCATCATACCTCATCTCCGCTATTTCAAATTTGGTTATGAATTTAAATAGCGAGAACTATAACTAGAACTGTACATGTATATTAAGTTACCTCCACTATAGTATTTAATCTTTTCAACATGTTTTTCAACTGCTCATCTTCCTCTTCTGTTAAACCTTCCATCATCTGTTCTGGTATTCCTGTCTAAAATAATTATTGCATTTAGATTTGTTTCATTTATATTTGTAATATAGATATTTGAGAATTAATATGATATAAAATTACTATTGATATGCACATCTCATAGTAAAATGTCCTTATCATTACAAAATATCATGAAATTCTGTTGTAAGGTCAGAAGAGTTGCAATGAGAAACATTAGTACATTAAGGTCAAAATTCTAAGTTCAAAGGGGCATAACTCCATGAAAATAAATTGCATCATAAATTTCTGTAGATATGCAAATACATCTCTGGAACTATTCTTATTAAAGGTGAGTTGGATAATTTCAAATTCAATATTCATTCTTCCAATTCTAGCCTTTATCAAAAAAAAAAAGATACATCCTTTAGATTGCAGTTACTGTAGGAAGTGATCTGCATCAGTAACAGTAATAGGTAACTAACCTCTTTATTAGGGACGATCAGCAATTTACACAATTGTAGGTTTTCTTCAAGCAGATTATCCCAGTCCCATAAGTCTACTTCACTGAAAAATAGAGTTGTATATGATATATAGATAGGACATGTACAATAAATTATGAAAAAAAGAGAGAAATAAATGTATATAACTTCAAAATAAACCATTACTAGAATCTAATACTTTTTTTTATTACCATTTTTTTCATTTTTCTTCCGTTTATAGATATTCACAAGGTTAGTAACTAGTTTAAATACATAATGATATTATATGCAATATATTTTTGTAATACTGTTGGGAAAATTGGGTAATTAGTCAAATCAAAAAGTTTCTAGTTCTACCTGTAATATTTGTCAACAGAAATCATAATTATGACATCAGGATTAGGGTTTTATTTTTAAAGAAACTTGGGATTCAGGACTCAGGAATTAATGATTAATTTTTCAATATCCTGGAAAAAATTGTTTATTTTTTCGCAAACTCATCCCCTCCTAGAGCCCCTCACTTACCCGTCTTGAGATATATCCAGTATAGAGAACCATCTTTTTGTTTGGTCCCTAGATATGGGTACACCCATTACATCTAATGTTTTCTGGAACTCTTCCTGACGGAACTTCTTTAAAAGTATATCTCCTTCCCCAGCGAACTTCTCAAAAAGTTTTCTAGTTATAACTAATAATTCTGATAACTGAAGCTGTAGAAATAACATATTCTATTAATGTATAACATGTACTGACATGAAATATCACATTATGCAAAGGGTGTCATCGTTTGGCTTCTTTTTAGCCTTTGTACTGTAAATTTAATTTATCAATTTTGCTGTTTTTTTAATAATGCAAATACAGCTACTTTATCAGGTTCGCAATTATAACAAGAATGTGTCCATAGTACACGGTTGCCCCATTTACACTATCAATTTCTATGTTCAGTGGACTGTGAAATTTTGGTCAAAACTCTAATTTGGCATTAAAATTAGATAGGTCATAACGCAGTGAACATTTGTACTAAGTTTCAAGTTGATTGGACTTCAACTTCATCAAAAACTACCTTGACCAAAAACTTTAATCTGAAGTGGGACAGACGGACGAATGAACAAAGGGACCAACAAACGGATGAACGAACGGACAGACGTACAGACCAAAAACATAGTACCCTCTATTATCATAAGGTGGGGCATAAAAACTGGCATTTATAATTTCAGTAGTAAATTCCTTAACAAAATTTTGACAATTTCATGTATTAAGATCTCACATTATTATACCAGTAATCAGTGATTTGCAAAATATTAATAAATGCAGGAATTCATTATTATTTATTTATTAGGACAGTACTTAACCTGATTATTTTAAAGCCTTATAAAGCCAAAGTCAAGCATGTTCAGTGTGTTTTGGATATTTTTTATTTTAATTTCGAATAGACATAAATTTTTTTTTACAGTTATTCCTTTTATTTTAATTATATATTCCATTTTAAGCTGGTGTAAATTATGAAAAAACATTGATGACAACATGGTCATATGACAAAATTATGTCTATGAGCTGATGGACAAAACACTGCCAGCCAATCAGAAGACTCATTACATCAAAAATTAAATAACCAGAGTATTTTCTATTCTCTGTGAATATATGAAAAAGAGGTGTACTGTTATTTTGATTTTTGGCAGGTGTCACATATAAAGTTTGGACTATTTCATTGACAATTTTTCTACTGTCTATTCTATGAAAATAAAATAAGTTTACCAAGAATTGAGGTCTTCCTAAGGCTGTCAGTTTAATGGCAACAAATCCCGTACTTTTAGTTGAACCTGAAAAACACCAAGTCTGGTTATAAAATATAAACATACAAAATTTGGTACAACATGAAAGACTTTCTCTTTTAAAATTGTAACAGTATCACATTTCATTTTTGTCCTTTTTTCTCCAAACAATCCATGCAATTTCATTCTAATAAATGATATGTTCTAATTTTTTATTATCTTTAATGTACAGAACACAAAATGTATGTCACCAACATTTAAACTATTCAGCAAGTACTTTTATTTTACTAAATTTTGAACACCAGATTAATTGACTGTAGCTTATTCCTTTCCTATATTAACAACTAAGAGGGGATAGGTGGAGTCTAATCCCAAATACTAGAGAAAATAATACCACAATTCCTGTGAAAATAATGTGTCCATTCCTGCATCACAATATAATTAAATTCCAAATTCCTGACAATATAACAGACTGATTCTGAATTCCCCTTAATCTAAAGGCTTAATCTTGAATCCCACCAAGATCATCAGGTCCTTTCACCCCTCAAATGAGACTTGTTGATTTCTACTATAAATCTGAGACTACTATAACACATGTTTTATAGTAGTCTCAGTATAAATTAAACTAACAAATACCCTTAATTAAGACATAATGACTGTAGTCTTATTTTGGTTATTTGATACCTTAGATGAAAGTCTCAAATTACACACAGCCAAATAGACCTTTTTTAAGAAAAATAAAGAAATGTAAGATTTTTCAAAAATCTTATTGATCATAACTTTAAGATCTATGAAATATGATTAAACAATAAACATTTCCAATATATATATTGACAAATTGACCAATGAGAATCAAAGACCAAGAATGTGTCCAAAGTACATGGATGCCCCACTCGCAGTATCATCTTCCATGTTCAGTGGACTGTAAAATTGGGGTAAAAACTCTAATTTTGCATTAAAATTAGAAAGATCATATCATAGGGAATATGTGTACTAAGTTTCAAGTTCAACAGATAGACAAACAGATGCACAGACCAGAAAACATAATGGCTCTCTACTATTGTAGGTTAAGGCATAAAAACTTGTATTTTGTTCATTTTTTGTACATAAATTAAGCCGTTAGTTTTCTTGTTTGAATTGTTTTACATTTGTCATTTTTGGGCCTTTTATAGCGGACTATGTGGTTAGGCTTTGTTCATTGTTGAAGGCCGTACAGTGACATATAGTTGTTAGTTTCTATGTTATTTGGTCTCTTGTGAAGAGTTGTCTCATTCGCAATGATACGTTGTTACTTCATCTTCTTTTTTTATATCCAAATACAAGAATTTTATATCTAGCAAAAGCAACACAGAATTTTGTTACACTTTAAATTATTCTCTTTTATAATACTGAACTACAAAACTTGTCTTGAAGAATTGCTCATCTAAATCACTTAAGCAGATTCAGAAATGAATACATATTCAATCATAGCTTGAAAGAAATAGAAAATGTCAAGCTGATAAAATATCTCCGTATAAAATATTAGCAATACTATGGCATACAATACTAAGAGGCAAATGTACTGATAATGTACTGATCATAATGATAGCCAATTGTACTGGCATATCCTATGATAGACACACAATCGATGTCAATAAAAACCATGTTAAAATCAATGCCTGAAGATCTTTTCTCTCTATTTATAGTTATTGAGTACAGTAACTAAGGTTAAGGGGTAACTTCAGTTAAAAGCAATGTGAAAATAATAATATCTAATAATACCAATAAGACACAGGCCATATGTAGAGGTGAAACTATCTGCTGCATCTGTTAACTTTTACATTTCTAGGACAGGCAGATAATATTCATATTTCGTTATAATATAGCGTTTTTCCCATTTCTTTCAGGAAATCGTAAATGAACAGTAAAATTAAGATGGAAATGGTGAATATATGTGAAAGAGACAACAACTCGTCCAAAGAGCAGATAACAGCTGAAGTCCACCAATGGGTCTTCAACACAGAGAGAAAAAAAAACAGCACCCAGAGGTAGGCCTTAGCTGGGCCCTTAATAAAATGTGTACTAGTTCAAAGAAAATGGAAAACTAGTTCAGGGAAAACTTAATGTGTGCATAGTATATGGATGCACAGTTGCACCGCTGGCACTATCATTTATATTTTCTATGTTCAGTGGACTGTAAAATTGGGGTCAAAACTCAAATTTGGACTTAAAATTAAATTAGAAAGATCATATCATAGGCATAATGTGTACTAAGTTTCAAGTTGATTAGACATCAACTTCATCAAAAACTATCTTGACCAAAAACTTTATCCTGAAGGGTACAGACAGACAAACAGACAGAAGCACATGACAAAAACCATAATGCCCTTAGGTGGTGCATGAAAACATTTAAATAAAAAGTAATAACAAAGCCCAACTACAAGGCATAACTTATGTTGCGGTCAATGCCCAAAACACCCCTATAAACTTCACATACCAGATACAGCATCAACACATTGAAGGAATATGTTCATGTTCTCATCACACTTGGCCTCATCATCATAGAAATAGGTCCTGGCACTGACGACATTCTCACGTCTATCTAAAAACTCTTCATGTGCAGCAAATCTCTGTTGTTCTGGGTCTGAAAATATACAGTTAAATGTCAGTTGCAGATCCAGAACTTTTTATAAGGGGATGGGGGACCTATTGACTGACCTAATAAACAGTTAAATGTTCTTCAATTTATATAAACCAGCAGATCTTTGTTATATAAGCATGTACTTTCAATTAAGTAAACAAATTGGGAAAAGCTGAACAGACAATCCAAATTTCAAAGAGTCGAAATTCTTCAGACCTGCTCTTTCAAGAGATTAATCTTCTAAATGCATCAATGGTAGACAATTTGACAGAATTTATAATAGTTCAAATTTTATATTTTTTTTACTTTTTGTCTGAACAATATTGCTGTTGTAAGTGATTACCTGTAAATGAAAGTTTGTAGGATTTATGATTCTATACATAAAAAATAAGCATGATTTAAATCTATTTTGATGGTACAAATGTACTACTGTGACTTGACCAAAGGTCAAGTGTTGCTTCCTGAACAAATTGCAATTATTTTTATAAAACCACAATATTCAACTGGTCAAAAAATGTTGACCAATTGCTGTAGAAAAAAAATGCAGTCAAGTCATCAAAGTGCAAATTGATAAAATAATGCATACTTACGCTTAATTTCATTAGGAAAATGTGGCTAAATATTTCTATACATATTGATATTTATTATAAAGAGTCATTTGAAAGACCAGAGGGGTAAATTTTGAATTGCTAAAAAAATTTTTTTTTTTTTTTATAAGCACAAAGCTGCTAAGCTTCCCAAAAATTGCCTACTCGGCATGTTTCTAAAATTCCAGTGCAGAAAAATAAATAAATTAAGAAATATAGTAAAAAAATATAAGTCTGCACCCTTCAGTCAGGTCTTAGTTGTTATCGACTAATCTATCAATGAAAGTAATATTATAATACAAATGCAGTAATAAAAAGTGCAATTACATGTTGGAAACCAAAACCACAGAAGAAAACCATTATCACTGCACACGAAGGGAATGATATTATTTCACAACAGTATTCAGGGATAAAGAAATTTTACTATCTTGTAACTATGGTGAAAGTGATAGGATAGACAATATTTGACTAATACTTCTATTCAGTTACCACGAATACTGCTATCCTGTTACTATGATGAAAAAGATAGGATAGACAATATTTGACTGAAACTTCTATCCTGTTACCACGGTTACTATTCACCTGTTACTATGAGGAAAGTAAGAGAATAGATAATATGTGAATGAAACTTCCATCCTGTTACCACGGTTACTATTAACCTGTTACTATGGGGAAAGTAAGAGAATAGATAATATTTTAATGAAACTTCTATCCTGTTACTATGGTTACTGCTATCCTGTTACTATGGTGAAAGTTACAGGATAGACAATAATTGACTGAAACTTCTATCCTGTTACTATGGTTACTGCTATCCTGTTACTATGGTGAAAGTTACAGGATAGACAATAATTGACTGAAACTTCTATCCTGTTACTATGGTTACTGCTATTCTGTTACTATGGTGAAAGTTACAGGATAGACAATAATTGACTGAAACTTCTATCCTATTACTATGGTTATTGCTATCCTGTAACTATGGTTAAAGTAGCAGGATAGACAAAAAGTGACTGAAATGTCTTAAATATTATAGAATACAAATTACCATTATATATGATAAATTTTACACCATGAAATGTTTTGTTGTTAGAAATCAATTTAAAGGTCACAACTTCTTTATTTTAGGCAATTAAGTGCACACAAAATGTAGAAAGTCTGCTATTAGTTACAGAATAGAGCATATTTTGTTGATATATCAAAAAAGTATGTTCCTGTTATCAACAACAAAATGATAGCAGTATGACAATATGTGAAAGAATTACTTCATGTTGGGTATATTAGAAAGAGAGAGAAAAATATTGATTATGATGAATTGCAGGTGCCTTAGACTTACGTTGCGGATGCTCCTTTTTATAACCTTTGAAAAACAATTTAATAGGTATTTTTCTGTAATACATGTACATGGAAAATGGACAAACAATCTATATATATATATATATGATTACGATAATGAATGATTTTTATGTTCTGTGCTTGATAAAAATTCAGAATTGATATTTTTTTATCAATAAAATCTTTGATCTTGACTTTTTAATCAGGGACCAACTTTTGGTCAAAAATTAAAGTAATGTAAAGTTGTAATGGGTGAGGTCAGTCATAAGTCTACAATGACATGATGATAGTTGATTGTAAAAATAATCGTGGGACTTATAAGACTTTTTTTTTAATTTCAAAATTTGTTATTTCATTTAATAATAAATATTTAAAAATATAGGTAAAGATGTAATAATGTAAGAGATTACTTTGAATTCGGGGTGGGGATGTGAAATTCCCCTCCCTATTTTTTGGTATAAAAAGGTTATTGAACCGAATGTGCAAGGTCGTTAAAAACTTCCATTTGTTATTGTAACTGAAAATGTAACTTGACATACACATGATACATTTGAGCAAGTAGATTATAATAAAACCTACTTAATCAGAGTTATTTAGACACTAACAGTTTATACTATATACAAAACCAGACTGTTCTACAGAGTAATCAGGATCTTACTGATGAACATGTAGATCTGATAGATAAAAAATAAGGTCATGTGACATTTCAAGATCGGAAGGGGATAACTAACACAGTAATTCCCAGCATCAAGAAACACAAATTGGCAGAATTCATTTTGCGATTTTGTTCTAACCGTGAAAATAAGCGAAAATTAACACCTGCAATAATAACCGGCTATACGTTCATTACTTACATTTTTCAGCTTTTCCTTGATTGTCAGGAATTCTTATACCATGTTTATGTTTTTACGTTGCAATACAATGTATAATAGTAAATACACAACTTGCCTAGTTACAGCCTATACTGTGGATTTATTATTTGTTGGATACCAATTTTTGTGGATTTTGTGTGTACAGGTGTATAGGCTTAAATGTTGACTAGCAAAACCATCAAATATACACGAACATGCATTAGTTTTCTTTCATCCACAAAAATGGGTATCCAGGAAATTAAATGAATCCACAGTATTTCTCAATATATTTACCAAAAACACACAAATTAAAAAAACGTAAAAATAAAATTGTAGTGTATTTTTATACATGGCAAGTGAATAAGGGTGCATAAAGAAATCTTTTTCATAAAATAAATGATCTTATTGGTGGCTTTGATCTGTATTTAATACATGTTTATCTGCCAGTATTTTTGTCTAAACTTTGTGTATAGCATACTCTTGTATCCTTTTTAATTTTCATTTGATCGATGAACAATTCCAAACTTACCCAATTCTTCTAGAGGTGGCTGATTTTCTGGAACACAACCCCTGAAAAGAGAAAGTAAAATTAAAATAGGCTATTATTTATTTGGTGTAAGCTATTCAATTAACCAACTTAATGTTGGCCATGCATTCTAGAAAACTGCAATGGCTCTATAAATGAAAAAAAAAATGCATAAGCAATTATAAAAAAATTGTTGTTCTTATGATGAAGAGAAACAGGTAGATTTAAACTGAGACTGCCTTCAAGATGGGAATTGTCAAAAATTTAAGGGTTATTCTTGGATATTCACAAGTTTCAAAGACATTTCCAAGCCTTTATCACCCTCTCAGCTACGTGTTATTTATATTTATACATTTTGAACTTATATGGAAAATTTAATGTTGTTTATGCCTATAATATACATAACAAATAGGACCATTGCCAAATTTCTGTTAGGGAGGTCTGACAAAAGTCCAAAAAAATTGAAGAAAAGGCTGGTATAGAAACTACAAAGTTGAATTTTGCGAATGTTTTGGGATTTTTTAATTTATAAATTATCACGAAAAATGCAGTCTCTTTGTACCAATTACAATGTCATTATACTTATTTAGTAGTCAGTTCATCAAATTTAATATTATCACCAAAATAAACATTTTAAATCATTTTTTACAACCTTCTGAATGAACAATCACTGACTGTGAAAATATAAGTCTATCAAGCATTAAATTGAGGATTTTATGTACTACATGTACCACCAGTACATTTTATATCTTTAATATATAACATTCATGTACTATTCCTAGAGCAAAGGTGCATTTCATATCATCTTTACACAAAATTAAAACTATGTTATTCATGACAAATGAGCAATCAAAGCACTGTCAGTGCTGTATTCCAGCCATTTTGTAGCTAGTCAAACTAACGTTAGAGTGCAGACACAACAATGGGACATATGGAAGGACAGTCAAGGGAAACACTTACTGTTCTCATTGCCTATGGCGGTACATCAGTGGCATAAAAATACATTTTATTAATCATTGATCATTCTTCTTTCACAAATCATTCACAGAATAATTTCATATACATATATCAAAAGTTACATGTTCAAATATTAAAGTGACTCTGGAACACAGACTTTTTTTTATTTATTGCTGAATACTAGTAGATGTTCTTACTTTAATACTTACTTGAAATGTCCCTTCATAGTATTAGTCCAAGTTCATAAAGTTTAGTTTGTTCACACATGTGCATGTTTATACATATGTTGTAAATATTAATATTCTCTGTAACTATGACATGTAGTTTTATGAGAAAAAAGTCCACGATAAAATATTATAGTATTAAACATATATAGGTCACTATAGGTATACAATTTAAGTAAAGAATGGGTTTTTACTGGGTACATGTATGTAAGGTATATTGGAACTGTTAATTTAGTATCTTAATTTAATTGCAGTGTGTTTAACACAAGTGAAATTACATATGTAACTGCTGCCAATTAAGACAGCATTTGAATGACAGTAATTTCCACTAATACTCACATCTTTATATCTTGCCTTGGGAAAGAATTGGAATGAATATATATAGCATAAATTTGTCAAAAGTGTGGAAATCCATTTTGTTATCATGAGTACACGTCTTGTGTGCAAGATTTTACTCAATACCTACACAAGCATACAATAGGGATCAAATACTTACATGATTCTTGAACTTGATCGAATGTGATGTCACATGCTTGGAAATCAATACATTGTGTGTGTCTAGATTAATAGCTTACTTGTGACTTCAAGGAACCCCTTTACAATTTGTGAACAATTGGTGATGATATCCACAGGTAGAAGGTTTCAATTTTAAATTGTGTTTGGTAGGAAGTTGAATTTGTAGGTGTCCAAATTGGCTGGAACTCTTAGAAAAAGTTGACTGTGCAAGTTCTTTTTTAATCTTTGTGGTTGTTGAAGATTTTAAGTTGGTAAATTAGCATCATGGTGTATCTGTCAGTTTTATCTTCACCTATACTTTCTTCTGGATTTTTTCTAGTTTGTCTTGTAAGTATATTTGATGTGGGTCCTATACTAAGCACTCATATCCAAGTACATGTATGATTTGGCCCATGTACAACCACAGTTTTACCTCCATACCTGACATATTTGAGTTGGAGATATATTTCGTTGTTCATGATAATACATTGTAGTTAATTCCACTTTAATATCAGATTTATACTCCATGTATTACTTATGAAAAGTACAGTAATTCAAGTATACATCATATACTAATTCCTTATTATAACATACATGTACATGTATCATTAAAAAATGCTTGGAATTGACTGGGTAGGATCTTAAAAACCATTACGAATCACTGCAATATTTTAATTAAACAATCTAAGGTGATAAACTTTGGAAGATTTAAATATCAAGTCAGTGCCATAGGGTTTTGGGTGTATTTCATGCAATCTTTACCCCTAAAAACGAAACATATCTATTAACCTACTTTGCCTCTGCCTCTTTGGCCTGTTTTGATGATAGATCTTCCTCTACACTGTAATCAAGTATAGACTTGACACCAAACTGTTGATTCCTTGAAACAAGAGGCCTAATGGCAATCTGATCTTCTCCTGCCACAAAATGACCATAAAATGTTCCTTTCATTAAGGTTGTAAATAAAGTCTTTCCTAACAACCTCCGACTCCATTTCAAAATCTGTAATTGAAAGTACATTATGGATAAATTTCTAATCACACTAAGTTTTTTTATGGCATTTTCATGCCACATAATTCTCAATACATGTAATGCTGACTCAGTGTCAATATCTAGGATTTGCAAACAGTTTTTTATAATGTGTGATGGTATTAGAGTAAGAAAGATCAGTTGTTGACACCTGCAGTGGCGGATCCAAAGGGGGTGGGGTTCTGGGGGTTGGAATACCCCTTTTTTTAGGACGATCAGTGCATTTGAATGGGGACATATAGTTGGAACCCCCCCCCCCCTTTTTAAAATAGCTGGATCCGCCCCTGATCTGATCATGATATCCTTTCCTATCCAGGACATGTTCCCAATTCTAGCAAATATAACCTTGTCAACATCAAAAAGCAATCATTATCATGATTAAGAACTGCTACATGATAATGGCTTGAATATGGAATGAAGCTATAATAGCTTCATACCTTGGTCAAAGCAAAAACACGTGCATGTGCATGAGTCTAGACTGATGGACATATCAAGGATATAGGCTTAATCCCGTCTTACATGTATAGGTATATATACATGATATATGCTAAGTTTGTAAAATTATAATAAGTTTTTTACTCTATAATTGGATTGTCACTTAATCCCATTATTTAAAGTTTAAGGTTCCTTGTTTGAACATCCTAGAGCTAATTAATTATAAAAAATATTTAATATCTTGCATAAGACAATGTTGTCAATGTAAATAATCCAATACTAGTCTAACTTTACTACCATAATCATACTAATCCAAAAAGTAAAATCACAAAAATACTGAACTTAAGAGGAAAATCAATTTGGAAAGTCCATAATCACATGGCAAAATCAAATAACAAAACGCATCAAAAACAAATGGACAAGAACTGTCATATTCCTGACTTGGTACAGGCATTTTCAAATGTAGAAAATGGTGGATTAAACCTGGTTTTATAGCGCTAACCCTCTCACTTTGATGACAGTCCAAATTATCTCATTCATATTTAGACATAAATGACTTTTTAGTTGCAATATTTTTATGATAATTATTTCCCTTAGTCATGTTAGATAAATTGATATTTTTTTTATATTTAAAGTTAAAGATATTCCAATTATTTTTATTGTTTATAATTCTGTGTATTTTTTTAAGAAATAATAATTTGAATTCTTTGTGACAGGTTTTATTTTATTTCAAAAACTTGTCAAATATTGTTTTTATATCTCAGATTAAGGATTTATATTTTTGCTGTAATTCACTCAGTTATCATTCCAGATTTTGCCTTGAATAATAAGTTAAATATTAATTGATTAATAAGCTGAATTATAACCTTTAGGTTATGCTGTCATTTCTTTTGTGAATTAAGTAAAAATGTATGTATTATGTAATGTTGTTTTAAAAATAAAGTTTGGTTAGGCAAGAGTTATCATGTTGTTAATAGAAGGATATAAAAGAAATACTGTAAATTCAGAAATTATTGCTAGGTTTTTATTATTGCAATGTAACCTCAATAATTTGAACTCGCATTTTGAAATATTTTATATGATTTAAACAGGATTTTTCTCAAAATCATAAAAATTAAAATCGCATTTAAATAATAAATGCAGTACGTTATAATTGCTGAATTTACAGTAGTCCAACGATGATTGTCATGTAAAGCAATTAAAAAGAAGGAGCTTAGGTATTATTGAGATGATGAACTTTCAGGGCCTTTTAAAGCTGACTGTGTATTATGGGCTTTGCTCATTGTTGAAGCCGTACTGTGATCTAAAGTTGTTAATTTCTGTGACAGTTAGGTCTCTTGACAGTTGGGGAGAGTTGTCATGGTGGTCTCATTGCAAGAGTCTCATTGGCATTCATACCATAGGGTTAATTGTTAATACAATCCCCTTCAATGATATGGTGCTTTGAATTGCTGTCTTTGTTCTATTAGAATAGAAATAATTGATTGGGGCTTGTATTCAGTGATGGGTCTAGAACTTTTTGACCTAAGACTACCTGTGCGAATTTCAAACGCGCAATTTTACACCAGTAATGAAAACCTTCTTTCATTTATGGGTAGACTTTACATAGATAAATTCAGCCGTATAAGAAAAGCAAAATGAGAATGTTAAATTTGATGTATGCCTTTTTGTGCTACTTTGTTACATTTGTTGTTTATGTAGTGATATTAAGAGCCAGTCTGCCATAAAACCATGCAAAATCTCAAATTTCGTCCAAATTGGTAGTTATAACTGGGCAACATTATATATATTTCCAAAATCTTTGGGTATTTAGGAGTTAAGATAAAAATTTTTTTTTTGTAAATTCACACTATTTTTCATTTAACAGCCTTATTTGCATATTTGTGAATTATTAAAAAAAAAATGCCAAAAAAATCACCATATTTAGGTACTTTTTAAAGGTCTGGATAATTGATATATCTCTTAAATATAGCATTATTTTGTTATATTTTGCAAAGAACATTATAAAAAAAAAGAAAAAATGCATTTTGACATTTTTTTTACCTTTTGGCAGGTTGCCAGAGAGGTTCGTGCAACAGATGTATTAGATAACTTGCATGTAGTACATGTACTCAGTAGGTGTTTTCTCTCAAGATCATATTTATTTTTTTCAACTTTTAGGATTTTTTCAAAGGTGCATATCAGTTCTAAGACAAGTAAAAAAATTTAGCCTGGCAAATATTGGGAAATTGGTAAAAAAATGCTCCCAAATATCTATAAAATGCACTAATTGTTATAGTTTTTGCCCTTTAATATTTTAACTAAAAACTGATCAGAGTAGACTTATATTCCGGACAATGACTTTAGTTTCAGTGTATAGAATGATTTTTTTTTCAGAAGGTTCAATACCACAAAAGGAAGGTTTGGATCGATTTTGGGGATGATGGTCCCAACCGTTTAGGAATTAAGGGCCACAAAAGGGGCCCAAAACAAGCATTTTATAGTTTAAGGATAATAACTTGTGTATAAGTATTTCAATTGCTCTGATATTGTATCACTATGTTTAAAACCACACGTAGAAGGTTTGGATTCATTTAAATGGGTCATGGGTTCAAAGTTAGGAATTAAGGGCCAAAAAAGGGGCCAAAAAGGGGCCAAAAACAAGCATTTTTCTAGTTTCAAGACAATAACTTGTGTGTAATTGTCTGGATCTCTCTCAAATTGTACCACAACGCTCCATATAACAAAGGGGAGGCTGGGATTTAGTTTTGGATTAATTGTCCAAAATATGTAGGAATAAGGGGCCAAAAAAGGGCCAAAAAGAAGCATGTTTCTAGTTTCCAAACAATAACTTGGGTTTAAGTATATGGATCTCTCTGTAATTGTACTACAAGGTTCTATACTTAAAAGGAAAGGATGGGATTGTGTTTAAGGGTTATTCCTTAAAGGAGGTTTCAATAAATGGGGGGGGGGGGGGGGGATTTGTAAACAATTTTTTAAGGGATTTCTTTTTTTTTCAAAATTTTTCAAATTTCAAATTTTGAAAATTTTCAAGAAGAAATCTTCAATTGCACAGTATTGTGCAATAGATTTGTTGATCTTTGACCACATTTATTTTGTAACAAAAACCTTTATTTTGTAAAAAATGCAATCACAATCCAAATTCAGACAGCATCAAGCTTGAACATTGTGACCAACTTTAATTTGCCCCAACTGTTCAACCACTGCGGTTTATAAAGCTGCGCCCTACGGAGCACCTGATTTTCACATACTTTCAATTGATGACAGTCTTTTAAAAAGCTTGTTATATGAAACAGAGTTGTGAACATACTTGTACTTCAAAAAATCTTCCTCTTTGAAACTTTTGATTGGAATGCAACCAATTATAGGGGCAATCACTCATTGATTGTCTAGATTCGAAATCTGTGTCTATTAGAGCGTATGTAAAAAATGTGGCCATTTTTTTTCATCTACGAAAAAAGTTTATATGTGCATATATAATGTGCCATATAAAAGTTTTTGATTTATATCTCAGATTAAATCAAAATAAAAGAAAGACATTTGAGGTGACCCTACTTCTTCAAAAATCGAAAGCTTTTCCAAAATTATCTTGAATGTTCCCTCTCCAAGAACATCTCTTTCCTGTTTGTTGATACTTTGAGATTTTGATTTTAAGTTCCCTAACGGCTAACGTCTAAGTGGACTTAGGTTTGTCTGTCTGTCAGTCTGTCTATCTGTCATTTTGGCAAATCAAGTCTTTGTGCTTGTAGATTTTGATTTGATATTTGGTTTATTGATTTATCATGACAAGTTACAGGTCAAATTCATTATTCACGCTTTAAGCTTTTCTCTTTGTTCAGTTGAAGCCCTTTCTCTAGAATTAAATTTTTGATGAAATACTTATTCATTAGAAAATTTCTGTTCAAACGGAAATAACTCATTTTTTAAGACAAAATGACATTTTGAATGTTTTTCCTTTTCTTTGGTATTTAGTGATTCAGTTTTGTTCCAGTCTGATATTTGTGTGCAGAGTTGTGGTATTTGGACATAGGAAATTCACTTAGATAGTCAGAATTCAACAAGTTTTATTTGTTTTGCTTGAAGATTTTGTCTCGATATTTTTATGTAGTTTACACCATGACAAATTATAGATCAAGTTAAAATTTTGGTCCATTACAATGAATTTGTAACGGGTTGGGGACTATGTATTGCCATGTATTACTCACAGAATGCTTGTTTTTATCCAAAAAAATTCTGATGCTGCAAAATTGTTTAATATTTAGTTAAAATAGATATTGATGACTTTATTATGTTAAATTTTTTCAGATCTAACAAACTTTTACTTTTTTTTGCTAATACCTTCATCATGTTCATTCATGACTAAAAACTTGTATTTAGACCATTTTGCACGTTTTTCTTTACGATAGACCACCATAATATTACATGTATATAAACAGTAAAATCTTACCATTTTAATGACAATATAAAAAAGAAGATAAGGTATGATTGCCAATGAGACAACTGTCCACAAGAGACCAAAATGACACAGACATTAACAACTAAAGGTCACCGTACGACCTTAAACAATGAGCAAAGCTCATACCGCATAGTCAGCTAGAAAAGGCCCCGATAAGACAATGTAAAACAATTCAAATGAGAAAACTAAAGGCCTTATGTATATTAAAAATGAATGAAAAACAAATATGTTACACATAAAACGACTACCACTGAATTACAGGCTCCTGACTTGGGACAGGCACATACATAAATAATGTAGCGAGGTTAAACATGTTAGCGGGGGATCCCAACCCTCCCCCTAACCTAGGACAGTGGTATAACAGTAAAACATAAGAACGAATTATAAAAATCAGTTGAAAAAGTCTTAACTCATCAGATGGACAAAAATACAAGTGGACGTGGCCGGGTAATTGTATGTCTGCTCAACAGTTTAACCATTTATCTGTGTATATTTGTTTTTATACAACCGCAAAAAATGAAAAATTTTGGTCGTATATTGGTATGACGTTGCCGTTGTCATCGTCGTCGTCATCCAAAGATATTTGGTTTTCGCACTATAAGTATAACTTCAGTATAAGTAAATAGAAATCTATGAAATTTAAACACAAGGTTTATGACCATAAAAGAAAGGTTGGGAATGATTTTGGGAGTTTTGGTCCTAACAGTTTAGGAATTAGGGGCCAAAAAGGGTCCACAATTAAACTGTTTGATTTCATCAAAAAATGAATTATTGGGGTTCTTTGATTTGCCAAATCTAACAGTAAATTTAGATTCTTAATTTTTGTTCCTGTTTTCAAATTGGTTTACATTAAGGTCCAAAGGGTCCAAAATTAAACTTAATTTGATTTTAACAAAAATTTAATTCTTGGGGTTCTTTGATAAGCTAAATCTAAAAATGTACTAAGATTTTTGATTATGGGCCCAGTTTTTAAGTTGGTCCAAATCGGGGTCCAAAATTAAACTTTGTTTGATTTCAACAAAATTGAATAAATGGGGTTCTTCAAATATGCTGAATCTAACCATGTATTTAGATTTTTAATATTTGGGCCCGGTTATCAAATTGGTCCACATTGAAGTCTAATGGGGTCTAAAATTGAACATTATTTGATTGCAATAAAAAATTGAATTCTTGGGGTTCTATGATATGCTGAATCTAACCATGTATTTAGATTTTAGATATTGGACCATAATAGGTAAATGTCAAATTAAATTTTTTTAAGTTTTTAAGTTTAAGTTCTTAGACCACACTCATTCTGTTGTGTCAACTATTTAATCACAATCCAAATTCAGAGCTATATCAAGCTTAAATGTTGTATCCATACTTGCCCAAACTGTTCAGGGTTCGACCTCTGCGGTCGTATAAAGCTGCACCCTGTGGAGTATCTGGTTATTACATGTGGTTATGAAATAAATTTTATTGCAATTTGAAATATTTGTGTTTGTCTCAGCTGGTAGTAATAGGCCATCTGTATTTTACATGTCTTATTCCCAAGCCTCAAATTGCTAGAGATTACATTCTAGGAGGAAACTTAACATTACTGTTATGTCCACGGTTCTCCCAGAATTGACATAGGGATAACTAACTGGTTCATGTCAGCGTCACAAAATTTCAGTTCCAGTTTTATCAGGAACTACTAGGAGTAGTCTCTTTATATTTGACATAAAGCTTTATCACAATATACAAAATATAGCACTTTTCTAGGTAAGAGGCACAATTCTATGAAATTCACAAAACTATTAAATCTTCCTCTTTTCTGGAAATAGATAACATGGATGTACAAGGCTGCGCAGTTTGTACAATTTTGTCTACATTTTCATACTATTTTAGAAAAGAAAATACCCCGATTTCATCTGAAGGAGACGTGCTTAGAATTTTTAGTACTTTTATGATAGTATTTTTGTCTAAATTGCAAGGGGTTGCATTTATGTTGAGTCTCTATCTCTTATATGTTAAACAGTTTTATGAATCATTATCAAATACAACATGTTTTAAAAATTTAAGACTGAACTCAATTGTGGCCACTTTGAAATTAGACAAAAAAGCGTCTAAAAACTAGACTATTATAAAATGCTAAAATTATGAAGAACTCATGATGATATTACTTGATGAGTGTGCATAGTATTGTAAATAAAACAGCCCATTTTAAGTTACTAAAGTAATTTACTTTTGAATAAGTTAAGATTTCAAACATATGGTAAAAATGCTCAGTTTAGGGGCAAAAAATGCAAAAAAGCGGTTTTCCCGGGTTTACTCATTTAGTATATTTTATAATTTAAACTAAGTTAAACTTGGTTTATTCAATTAATATAACCAGTAAACATTAGTTCAGTCATTATTTTTCTTATATTTTGACTATTACATACTTTTAAAAAGTTTCTAATGAAACAGATAAAAAAATTTAAAAATCGGCAAAATGGCCATCACGCCTATCTTTAATTATTATTTTCTCGTAAGAAGGTATCATTTGCCGAGCACCATTTTCTTGCATTTTGTAGATAAATATATAAGCTTCATGAAATATTACATTTTATTGAAAATAAAACATGATCTTACAAGATTCAAGCCTTTGAAAATATACAAATTTTGCTGAATCGGCACTTTTTCAAAACCATGCAATTTCAACCTGTAAGTAGGGGTATTGAGAAATCTCACAACTTTTTGAATTATCATAATTTCCTTTCAGTTTAAGTTGTTAGTTAAGATATTTGTTATCATTTAGTTGTATTTTTTCTATAAAACAAAAAAAAATCAGGTCAAAATACCCTAAAATAGGCTTGAAATGGCTATTTGTCAGTACAGAAATAGACAATTATCGAATGTTCGGCATACACAAATAATGGCTGAATATTTTTTCTAAATATTTTGCACAAATAGTTATTACATATAAGGTATCTAAAATACAAAATATCAGTCTGATTGGAATATTTTGGATTTGGACCATTTTGCATGGTTTTATCACATACTGGCTCTTAAGATGATAACACAATATTGACTGTTGTACCCCTATTTTTGACATTTTTACTCTTTGAGTATGTTTGTTTTGTTCATGCATCGTTGACAATGTAATGGAATTTGATGCGACTGTCATACAAGTGAGAGGTTTAGCTAGCTATAAAACCAGGTTCAATCCACCATTTTCTACATTAGAAAATGCCTGTACCAAGTCAGGAATATGACAGTTGTTATCCATTCGCTTGATGTGTTTGGACTTTTGATCTTGCCTTTTGATTTTTGATTTTCCTTTTTGAATTTTCCTCGGAGTTCAGTATTTTTGTGTTTTTACTTTTTATTGGCATGCCCTCCAGTAATTCACTACATGTATATAATCAACCCACAAAAAGACAGACCCCCCTTTAGCCCCTTTATGCTGATATTTAACATCTCGCTTGATTGTTGTGAAATAATGAGCAGATAGGGCTGACCCATGCACGAAAAATCTTAGCTGAATGAATTATTTCATTAACAAATGTTGGATGTTTTAGAAGTAGTTTGCATGTTGCCATTGTTGGAGATTTATTGAGGGTCATGCATATTTTTTCTCCTTCACTGCTTCAGGATTACGTAAAGTTTAAACATGCATGTATAAATAATTCAGTGTTCTTACCTCGGTGTTATTTTTTACCAAGAATTCAACCGAACACAGATTGAATACAAATAGCGCTCGAACAAGTTCTGTCGTCTTTTTGCTGCGAAAAGCCTCTTCGGCATTTCCAAAAGTCAGATCAAGTTTGTGTTGTTTTTCCTCGTTGTCGTTCAGCTTAGATAAACTTTCGGCATCCTTGATTTCAGCTCCTAATGTAGATTTAGGAAATGATTGTAAAGAATATAATGGATGCTTTCTCGAATGGCTGATCAAAAGTAAATTTCTCTTCCGGATAAGTTTTAAAACATTTGCCATGTTATCACACCGTTTTGTTGTGTTGTTGTGATGAATGAGTCAAGGTCACGAATTTAGCACGTGGGCAAGAATTTAGATTAGCATAAAAATAATTAAATATACTTATAATTTTTGTTAATTACGCCTACTGTTTGTATTTGTCTGTGCGTATGTTAGTGTAGAGAAATGTCTCGTTGCTTATTATCCACTGGACGTCAAATCGAATAAAGAAATACAGATACAGATGTAAGGAGTTTTTTCATTCCTGTGGAGGTGTGTCTCATTCCGCTAATCAAAAGTGGTCAAATTTTTTAGCTCTGCATGATTCTGAATTAAACTGCTTTCATGTGGATCCGACCGGAGTCGACCCGTCCCAGATCGATCTGGGTACCGTCGGTCCGGCCCCAATTAATAGATTACATTTACAAGTGATACAAATAATGACACATATACATTTCAATTTAAAAATGTTGATAACTTAAGCAAGTTTTGTTCTGATTTATTGAAAAACTTCAATAAAACAGGGATTTATAGAACATGTAGAAAGTTCCTGAGTAAAACAAAAAAAATTCGTTTATTTGGTATAAAGTAGTGTCTTACACCAGTGACTTTCTACAGTATAGAAAATCCCTGCTTCCATCAGAGACGTCTCTGCTTACACCGATCTAAAATTTTCTTGTAATTAACTTTATCAATTATAGCAAGGATTTGTAATAAAGTAGTACTATACAAATCCTTGATTGTAGAAATCTGTAAAAGTGGCGAAATTGAAAATGAACAGCACATGCTGCTACACTGCAGAGGTTACTCCAGTATTAGAGAGACTTTTGTATTAAAAATGTTCAAAATTACAGGAAAAAGTATAACCACATTGTGCGATAACAATAAAATAATTCTTATACTTTATAATAATACATCTTATAAGGCACTAAAATTATCTTCCTCTTTCGTAACAAATTGTTTAAATGCAAGTAATCTATTGTAATAGATTTTCATTATACCATTAATCGTTTATTCACATATATATATATATAATTGTTTGTATTTAACTATTATGCATAGCAAATTGTTTATCCATTCGGTCATTACCATTTATTGTAAATGCGTTTGTGCCAATAAAATATTGTCTATTCAGTATTGTCTAGTAATACTAAATACAAATTCAGAAAATGTTTACTTAGTTGTTTAGATTATTTTCACAGTAACCAATGTTAAATCTTGGGATAATGCGACAGGCTTATATAGCCAAGGAAAATACAGAGCATATTGCAAATTTAATATTTTTATAAATCTATTTTCAGGGGCGGATCCAGCCATTTTAAAAAGGGGGGTCCCAACCCAGAGTAAAGGGGGGGGGGGAGGTCAACTTTATGCTCCCATTCAAATGCATTGATCGTCCAAAAAAAGGGGGGTTTCCAACCCCGCTGGATTCGCCACTGATTTTGAATATCGCCAGTGAACAATTTTGTTCTGCAAAGCTGTTGCAAAATTCAGGATCACATTTCATCGACT